>CM077249.1:19296793-19561793 GCA_039654775.1 Spinibarbus caldwelli | reverse complement strand
AGTCTTGTTGACTTTGAAAGGGGTCAGTGCAAGTGCACCATACCAAACTAACTAGCAAAAACAACCAAGAGTACCTTACCATCTTCGTTAGATGCAGTACTCTACATTACAGTGCTCATGTTACACATATTACATTTGAATAAAAGTAGTATTATCACTAATTACCAGTCATTCTGTGCTATAGTGGTGGGGTAATTTAGTAATTTTCTTACATTTAGTGTCTTCACTACATTATTATGCCAGTAGGTAACAACAACAAGTGACTGTCTTTTTGAGTGAATTATTAAAACATACTTTCGGCCGATTTGTTCAAAAACACTGATTTATTCAGGAATAAAATTAGAGACTATCCTTATGAGTAAGTCACTGAATCACTGACACAACCAATTCACTCAAAAACACTCATTTATTCAAGAATGAAACTAGGGACTGTCTTTATGAGTAAGTCATTGAATCATTGACTCAACTGATTCAATCAAAAACACTTTTTTATTCAAGAATGAAACTAGTGACTGTCTTTATGAGTAAGTCATTGAATCATTGACTCAACTGATTCAATCAAAAACACTCATTTATTCAAGAATGAAACTAGTAACTGTCTTTATGAGTAAGTCATTGAATCATTGACTCAACTGATTCAATCAAAAACACTCATTTATTCAAGAATGAAACTAGTGACTGTCTTTATGAGTAAGTCATTGAATCATTGACTCAACTGATTCAATCAAAAACACTTTTTTATTCAAGAATGAAACTAGTGACTGTCTTTATGAGTAAGTCATTGAATCATTGACTCAACTGATTCAATCAAAAACACTCATTTATTCAAGAATGAAACTAGTAACTGTCTTTATGAGTAAGTAATTGAATCATTGACTCAACTGATTCAATCAAAAACACTCGTTTATTCAAGAATGAAACTAGTGACTGTCTTTTTGAGTAAATCATTGAATCAGTGATTCAACCATTTCATTTAGAAACACAAATTCATTCAGGAATGACAATAGTTGTGCGTTACTCAGAGACTCAACAATTGATTTTGCTTAGACTTTCTTTTGGAACCTGTATTTTCGTTTGTGAGCAAAAGTATACATAGTAACTGATAATACATAATTTCAGTTCTTATTAAATAGATTTAAATTTCATAAGCTACTAATGTAGACACACAATTATTCTTTGCAGTGGATTTGAATGGTTTGGTGATTGCAATGCACCTCTATAAAATAAATGTAATGCAGCCAATTTTTGCATTACAGTTTCAATTTTACTGCCTATTTACAGAGTAAGCTAATATAAAGTATGAACTACATGTGCTTAAAATGTGATTATTATATTGTGTAACCAACTGTCAGACATTTTTCTTACTATGGTAATCAATCATAGTAATATGCGTGCACTGTAATTTAAAGTGTTATCTATTACTAAGTATAGTGGTAATATTCAGGCAGTTTATTTTCTTTTTCTTTTTTTCTTTTTTTTTTTTTATTATTTATTAACCTGAAATAAAATTCTCAAAGCAAGGTATAGTGAGGGTGGAAAAAAAAACTTCAGTCCAGTAAATTTGCATAAAGCTACGGTAATAAAGAATTTACTCATGCTAATCCAAATGGGCAGCATTATAGAAAAAGAAGCTTAATAATAATTATTTATTCATGCAACATGGTCCCAACTGAACGTGGTCATTTTTTAACGTATGTGTTTATTCTTTTTTAATAATGCTGGCGAAACAAAATAGTCTCCCCTCTGCCACTGGCCCGTAAATAATGATAAATCAAACGTTTCATCTCACTGGAACGCCAAATAAGCAAATAATGCAATTTTATCAATTAGGCTTTTGTCTTAATTGTTGACTTCACTTAGTGTGTGAGCAGCAGCAAGGCAGAGCGCTGTGCCATTTTTCAATTAAAAGGTCCAGATGTTTTCGGAGGCATCAGTAGGCACCAGCAGTTATGAGAAATGCTTCATCTGCATTGTAATAATCACTACAATATCAGCTCCGGGCAGCATTTACATACTCATGTTTTATTCCGGCCCTCTTTTCTAATGTAGCGCTTAATTATAGTCAGCATCCCACAATGGCGGCCTCTGGAGCACCCAAATTTATTTACTCTATAATGTGGAGAGGCACCGGTCTCCTTCCCAGCGAAGCTGTAATGTGCCACTCTCACAGTGGTAGATAACGGAGGACAATGAATAGATGAAGTTAATGAGTAAAAACATATGAGATGTTTTGCTGTAGAGAGGAAATAGGAGTTTGGGCAAGAGGAAGTGAAATGTGGGATTGGGTTTATTTTTTGGCACTTGGTTGTAGAATTAGTTCAACATAAAATAGCTTTTTTTTTTGGCGAATCAGACCGAAATTTGAGTCAATATGTTGGAGGTCGTTTCAAGCCTCAGTACTGAGGCCTCTGATATTTTGATACTCTCTTTTTTTTGATACTGTTATGGATATATGGATATAAATTATATGAATATAAAGTTTCCTTTTTGTTTTCTGTCTTAAAAAGTTTCCCAAATGGAGTGAGAAACTGTTACAAACGATTCAGTGCGAGAGTGAACTGTCCAAATTAATTAAACTGAATTGCAAATAATTTCAGACCTTTTAGCAAACGTGGTTGACAAATTAAATTAAAAGCAATTGATTCATTTGTGAATCAGGCATTGCTAGTTTTGATTCTAGACAGTGGATGGACAACACACATGACATGATTGCTGAAATATCATCAGCATACAGTAAACTACATTGCCGGAAGAGGATTTATCAGTAATATTTTAACGGGTCACAGCAGTATTTTACTGGGACTAATTCCCCAATATAAGGGTCTAGCAATGCATCATTCAGACTCATTCATTGAAAAGATTTGACTTTCTTTCAAGATATTTCTTTCAAGAATGAATGGAATTACACAGCACACCTTCTGCCATGCTCATGGATATAAAAATTTTAATTGAATTGACTTAAACTTTGGTCTGTTCCTCCCACAAAACTAACAAAAGTCTTTAAATGTAGTGCACAAGTCTTTTGAAGCGCTTTTATGGTGCTTTTTGTATCTATATTTAGTTTTATATAGTTTAATTAGATATAGTTTTATATAGTATAATTTTATTTTGAAAAGTGAGACCACAATATTATTCAGAAATTCTTCTTATTAGTTCCATGCATGAAATCAAGAAGTCATATAGGTTGGGAAATAAATAAATAAATTAAGAAAGAAAGAAAGAAAGAAAGAAAGAAAGAAAGAAAGAAAGAAAGAAAGAAAGAAAAAAGAAAGAAAAAAGAAAGAAAGAAAGAAAAGAAAGAAAGAAAGAAAGAAAGAAAGAAAGAAAGAAAGAAAGAAAGAAAGAAAGAAAGAAAGAAAGTGAACTATTCCTTTAAGAAAAAAATAAATAAAAATGACAGAATTTTTATCTTTCCAGTTAACTATTCCTTTAAGATTGACTGCACCTTCATATTCTTGAGCACTGAGTTCTTCCAGTTGTGAAGGGCAGGTCACATTCCTACTTCCATCTCCCTGTGTGTTCGTTAGAGAGAAAAAGTGAATGAGTGCAAAGGAGGAACATAACAATTGGGCAAGATGCATTCATGCTCAGATAGAGAGAGCTATTCTCTCTCTCCCTCCCTCCCTCAGTGTGTGTGAGCATGCAAGCAAGAGTAAGAAAGAGAGAGTTGTAATCCACTTTCTGTTCTCGCTGCAGAAGGCAATCAAATGTGCTGCTCATGTGTAAAGACACTTATCTGCTCGGGGAGTATTTCAACATCATATTTCCACAGGAAGTGAGTATCAGCCTTGACAGGCGATTGCCTCTGTTCTCTCATATGTCTCTATAGACAGCACCTCAGAAGGAGACAAAACAGAGAGAGTGAGAACAGAGAAAGGGGAAAAAAATGTGACATTTTCTCAAAGAAAGGCCTTTTACAACAATCATATAAAAGTTATCGATATCCTCAGGAGTGTCAGCGCCTTGCAGCCGTCACGGGGGTGATCGCCTGGTGATAAAGATGGAAATTTTAATCAGGCCTGCTCATCTTCCCCGTGTGCGGGCACCCTACTTCCGCAGCTCGCTCAAGGCGCTTTTTATCATTTCTTTGTAAAACGATTTCTCTTCATCATTTTCAGAGCAGGTAATATACCCCTTGCTACTGCTTCGAGCTAGACAGATTTAACGTGTTCTTAAATTCACAAACAAACAGCTTGTTTTATGATTGTTTCGCCGCTCGCGTCGTTCCGTTCAGCAGGTGCGCTACATCTGCATCTTTTGGAGTCGATTTCAGCAAAGAGGGCATTTCGCTTGCTCCACTCCTGTCCTATTCTTCAATCTTCTTCAAATCAGGTAAATGCCACCGCTGGAGTATTACTGGCATGGTGTGAAGAAAAAAAAAAGTGTGTCAATTTCAATACCACCCAGATAAAACAAGCTCAGCTCGGCTTCCCACCAAGCAAGAGAGATGCTAATCAAATTCACACAGTCTGAATTTTTTATAGCTTTAAAGGATTGTCAAGGCTAATGGCGCCTCCTCCGCTGAACATCGTCTGGCAGTAAATCAGTGCACGTGGGCCTCTTCCCCAAAAACAATGACTAATACCGCACTCTGTCTCTCCAAACGCCGGACTGGTGTGAAAAATCTGGGCGAAGTGGCCCTCCTGACACTGATGCATCGCAGACGCAGCCACAGCTGCATTCATCATGTCCTATGCTAAATTAATCTTGATAGGCTGGAAACCAAATTACATTAGTCCCGTTTCACACACTGCTCTCGTGAAAGGAGCTGAACAAATATTTATTGTTAATTGCTGTTTTTAAGATAATTAGAGACAGGTTGTGTGACGTTGAACATGAAAAACTTGAACAATATCAACTTAATAGGTCAGGGTGGAAAAAGTAAAACTTTAGCCAAACTTTAAAATATATGTCACATAAATAATAATAATAATAATAATAATAATAATAATAATAATTACTATTATTATTATTATTACTATTATTGTTATTATTATTATAATACAATATCACATACACACTTTGTAAGAAAAAATTTTTTTTTTCACTGAACTCACATGAATGCAACCACACATATGCAAAGAACAGGTTTCTAATTGTAACAGTGTTGTTAAAAATGGAAACTTGTGTATTTTGACACTTCATCCCTGTCAAATGTCAAACCTGTCCATAGTAAATGAGATAAGATGGTTACTAATAATACTGATAATATAAAAAACTTCATACATCCACTAAAAATCACACTAGCTGGTTAAAACCACAGAAGAAAGTGGCTCAGAAAAGTTCTTCATAATTTTAAAAGCTCTAGCAGCATTTGTGTTTAGATGTTGCTTGGTTTTATATTGTAGTGCTGCTGATTACCCAAAATGCTTTGCGGCTGGTGATTTCTGACAAGGTTTGGGTTAAATTACTTGAAGAGACTGTGAAGTTATATGAAAAAGGTTTGCAAATGTGTTATTTGTTAGTGAAAGATCCAGAATTGTTTAATATTGCATGTTGTTCACTTGTGTTACCATTGTTGAGCTGTTTAGTCACAGAAGTGTAGTGTTGGCAGTGAGTTCAATGAAAATATTTATTTTATTTGAATATATTTATTTATTCATTTATTAAGCTTGAGAAGCAATGACAGTCACCTTCTTTTAATAATAATTTAAATATCCATATGTGTCTTGTCATGTGTATGCTATATGAATGAATGTAGTATATATGAATTAATGTAGTAATAGAAGAATTTATCTACATGATTGTGTATATATAAAAAGTTATTACAGTGAAAGGATGCCTTTCATATAAATGTATCTTACAGTGAAATAATGTTTAATTGTTTTACATTTTCATGTTGTTTTAATTTGTTTCTTATTTTGAAGAGAGCACTGATACACAAAACAACTTTTGAAACGAGATAGATTTATTGCCAAGTATGCTTCCACACGTAAGGAATTTGTCTTGGTGAAGGTTCTAGTACACAGAAAAAAAATACAAATAAAAATAGAACTACAATAACAATTGAACGCCATCCACTATTCTAAATAACTGAAAATAAATTCATTTAAAATTTCACATACAACACTCCAGAGACACAAATTGTCACACATTCATGTGCGCACAGACACAACACTCAAATTATTCATCTCGCAAATGAACTTGTTTTCTTCCGAACTAATTAATACATGTCGCAGGAGAAGGAAAGACAGAGAGCTTTTGTTCACTTCTTGTATAATCATTTATTCATATTTACACGTGAGCGGCAGCAAAAAATGCTGCACTTATACAAAGCGAGTTGTCCTAATAGGTAAAAGGAATCGTTTGCAAGCTTTTGCTAGTGTTGAGACTTCATTCGTATCAACGGGAACCCTCTCCAAAAAAAAAAAAAAAAAAAAAGAAAAAAAGTTGGGAAGTTTGCCAGCCCGGCGAGGTGGCCATATTTTAAAATACATCATCATGTCACTTCTTTAATGTACCATAATCTATTAGGCACATGGCAAACTAACAGGAATCTTTTTAAATGATGGCTTTTTGTGGCTTTGTGCAGGTGATTAATTAAATAAAAAGTCAGCGTTGCACAAATCATCCCTTTAATTAGTCGGAGGAAAGTCACCGCAGCGTTCTGCGACGTTTCGCGGCGGGGGGTGCCAGTCAAAGCGCCACCAAGAGCAAACGTGCTTGTGGGTGTGTGTCTGAGCATGTGTGTGTGTAGCAGTTTTCTCCGGGCCTACGCTGGGTACCCGGCAGCAATTCCAGGTGCTCATGTCAGCTGGAATTCAACTCCAGCTGTTTGGAAAAGATTGATTTCATTATGTTCTTCTGCCTCCCTTGTTTTCTCTCTCAGTTTTCTCTGTGTTTTTCTTTAATTGCTTGTCTTGTGAATTGGCGAATGTTAAATCAGAGAATTAGCGGTTTTATTTCCTCGTTCCTTTTTCCTTTTTTTTTTTTTTTTTTTTTTTGCTTCAGCGCTCTAAACTTTTCATGCTTTGCCAAAACTGCGAGAAGCAGAGAATATAAATAAATTAAAACAGAAATTTATTCCCATAATTGTGCTTTGCTTCTAGGCTCACAATTATAAATATACATCATACATCTGAAGCCTAATTAACTTTTGCCAAATTAAAGAGCAAAAATAGAGCCCCGAACAATAACGTTCGACAAAAACTCAGCTGTGACATTCAGTTCGATTCGCATCCATTATTATATAATGTCACCGTTTTCCGGTTTGCGCCGTAATTACTCTGCGAGAAATGTCCCATAAGTCTCTGCTGCTTCGCAGATTGCATGAATTGTGTTATCAGGACTCTCCTTTTATTGAATTTACTCAGGTTCCTCTTTTCTGATTAGAGGAATCCATTTCTCTCTCCACTTGGATAGATCTGTCCTCCATCATGGTTAATGTTAACTTCATGTACACACTGAAGAGGGACTGCTGGGATCATCATTCTCATTAATGAAGCTCAGACACCGGTCCCTGTGTCCTCCTCTATACAAAATGCTTCTTCATTTCAGAGTTGCTCTGCTTTATTAAAGCTCATTACCATTTCTCTTTTAATAAGGCCTCTTTAAAGTCATTACCTGCAGTGGGGTTTAAAGAGTACTGCTATTAAAAGGTTACTTAGATGTGAATAATAGCCCTGCGATATACTCAAGTTAATTACTATTGGAAACTGGTTGAGGTTTAATTTAATGCTGACCCGTTCCATTGAAGAATACGTCGCGCTGACAGAATTGACGAAAAACGAGGGAAGAGGAAAATCATTCACGGTCAATAAGCCTATTTATGTCAGATGGTTTTGAGCTGGAGTGTATTCATTTTCCCAACAAAGAGACGTGTATCTGTGAGCAGAGGCCAGATGTTCGTATTCTTCAGTGCGGCCCGTTGGAAACTATCTTCGAGCGGCGGTATTTTTAAACAAGCGAACAGTCCTGTTAGATGTTCCTTTTGTATCAGTCATATTACATGTCTCCAATCAACATGAAAGAAGGAGAACTAATGATTTTTCCTTCTCGTTCGCTCTCTCTCTCCAATCACGCCCTCCTCCGCTGCCTCATTGTCACTATTGAACCAGACATAATCTGACTTCAATTGTTCTTGCCGTTCCAGACTCTTTACTCTGTCTCTGTCTGTTGTGAGCGAATAAGTGTGTAACAATCTGAGTCGTGAGCAAAAAACTGCTCTTGTTCATTTGGAGACGCTTTCTAACCTATTTTCATCTCGGTAAACGGCGACATGCAAGTTTACTTCGCATCAACATCGATAACGTGTGTCAGTCCGGTACGGGCGACAAGACACAAAGGAGAACAGCAGAACCAGGAAGGGGGGGGTTTCCAAGACCCCCCTGCTCCGACTCAGATGAATGTTGTATCCCTGGCTGGCGTCTCCTCATACATAAATCTGCAAGCCTGCTTAATTCAATCTGCCTCGTGCATCTGACTTGGCACACCACAATTTGATTACCACAACTGTACTTTTTAACTCCTGTCAGGGAGCAAGTGAGGCTTATGTAAACATCTGCCAGAACACATGGTTGCTTCCGATTAGGCCGGCCTTAAATCAAACCGCAGCAATGAATCTTTACCTGACACTAATACTTTTAAACTTCATACGCACAATTAAAATGAATTGCGGCTAAAGCATACAGGACAAACCGCATTAACGGGTCATCTCCCATATATAGGCTCTTTCTCTGTGTCTGTCTGCCACGGACGCTAGACGATGTGGATGTGGTTAGCTTTTTTCTGCTACACTGGAAGACAGATAAACAGAGCTTACAGACAAGCATCCGTTACAAATCACTTGGCATGAGGGTAAATTACCCTAAACATAAACATGATTTCATGTGTACGTTTCTCAAATTTAGAAAATGTGTTTCAAACATTTGACAGTGATTAATTAATTATTCATTTTAATGTGTAATTTGTGACATGGGCATGGTACATTATTATCATTATTAGTAGTCTAGATTATTACTCGATAGGAATGCTAATAATGCCTATTAAAATAATGAATAGAATTAAAAATAATAAAATAATAGAAACCATTTGTTGATCATGTTTACATAAGCCTCATATATATTTTACATATTATTGATAATCATTAAAATAATAATTATTCATTTAGACACTGTGAGTTGGCCATGTTTAACAGAAATACACTGTAAAAAATGTTTGTGTTTTTTTCAAAGTTGTAAATAAAACAATGATTATAGGAGCACATTTTACAAGAAAATACTATTTCAGTCTTCCTACTTCAAAATTTCATATTTAATTCAATACGATACTTGCCAATTGAGAAATTTACCAGTAGTTTTTAAATAAGTATTTTTTTTTCAGTGTAGATGGATTGCTGTTCCTAGATCTGCTAATAAAATTAATAATAATAACAATAAAGTTCACAATTTCCTATTTTATCTTATTAGTTTTATTATGACTATTGATGTTGTTTAGCATGCACATTATAGTCTATGTGGCTTCATTAAAGGAGAACAAACTTCACCTTCTGTTTCCAAGAAAACACATTTATTGCTATTCATCTTATTGTGTCTGAAAAAAAAAGCAAAGTTACAGCTATCAATTTTTAAAAAGGATTTGAGTATTAAATGGGAAAATGGGGTGGTGAATGTTAGATTAGACTGGGTTTACTCATTAAACCAGAGGGACTGTTAATGACTTCAGCAGTGCTGAAACGGCACATTCATGAGAGATGAACAGGCAACAGCACTGCATTATGTACTGCTCTGCTCCGCTCACAAAGTTAACATTCAAGTTTAAACGCGCTGTCGTATTCCTTCACTTTTTGTAAAAATAGCACTAAAACCACCCTCAGATTTATAGTACATGTATTGGCAGAACGAGCTGAGAAATTAGACTCAGTGGCCATTACCTTATTGCTCTGTTATCAGCACATTTGATTAAGTGCATGGGAAACTCAAGTTAGCATTACTTGTATTACCCAACCATAGGGTGATTTTAAGAATGCTCATCTCCATTTTTATTTATTTATTTTTTTTAGTGTAATGTAACTTATTTGAATGTAGAATTATTCATTGCTACGAGAATGTAACATACATTAGTCAAACATAAATCCATGATATAAAATTATAAATAAAAATGGATAAAATGGATAAAAATAAATAAAATTTCTATAAAATTAAAAGAATGCTTTTATGTATTGATTAGACCTCTAGATTCATTCAGTGATTTTTTTTTCTTTTAAAAGTGAGTTTTTAACGCCCCTCATCTGCCACCCACTCTCGATCAGCCCCTATAATGATTGACAGCTTGACTTAATTACTATGTTTTATTCACGAGAAAGCAGCAGACCTTTGAGATCCACGGTTTTTACCTCATTCACAAAACAGCGGAAAAAAGGCCTGATGTTATTAGTCAGGCTAAAAAAAGAGGTTTTTTTTTGGTTTTTTTTGGCTGGAGTGGAAATTTCCTTAATGATAAAGATGGTGGAAATTATGCATCACTCTTAAAAATGTTTCTCTCCGTAAAAAATATGTATCGCAATTGGCTTTTTAATTAATCTTTGTTCGAAATGTGCCGCATGAATATGTTTTCTTTTTTTTGTGAGCAATCTGTTTCCCTCCGTCTCAAGGTTGCTCGACTTTAAACCGGTGCACAGGAAAGACTTACGGGTGTATGTGCGAACCCTTTCATAAATCTCCAGGCTTTTCATGGTAGATTCTAATTAGCAAAGGGCAAGAAGCCTTCTGATCACTTTTTCACCACAGACTACATTAAAACAATGGCAAAGAGTGAAACAGGTGATGTCATACATGGGTGCTAAAATAAATCAAGTCATCCTGGAATGACTTTTTCTGTATGGGTAATTTTTAAATCTAATATTTTAGCAAATAATAACATTTACCTCTACTTGTTTTTGTAAAGAATCTTTTTAACTGTATAATCTTAATCTTCTACAGTTTTAAAACTGAGAGACAATTTTTTAAACACTGGTTTTAGTAAGTTCCAAGAAAAAGTTATTATATGGGCTACATTATGTTTAACAGATTTATTTATTTATATTGAAATATGAATATTTATAAAAAATATATGACTCATATTTTTATCTGTTCGAGTGTACATTAATTATCTGTGAAGCATTGTAAGACAATGTTTGTTAATGTAATTAATGAAAGTTATTATAAAGTTCTACTGAAATATTAGACAATAGATATTTGGAAAATTACAGATAAATGTAAGAATTACAGAAATGTAACATACGCAGTTTAAAATATAGTTTACATTTTCTACGTTTATTGATTGAGCAGTAAGATGTCTTCAAATGCTTCTTTGTTTTTACTTCAAAATGCACATTAAAGCAAGGGAAAAAATGAATGTAAGGAGATAATACTGAAATATGTTGTAAAACTGCAGGGTTGACAGTCATGGTGTGTGAATGGTTCAGTTTTAATCATTTCAACATTAGACAGCCTCTCAATTACAAGCGATGCGGACAGCAGAAACAAAGTCAAACCCTTTCAACTCTTATCAAGTGTTGATAAGCAGCTTTTGTGTTGTTCTTGTGGACTTCCACACATTGTGTCTGTATCTGTCGCTCCTTCCTTCAGACGCTTCAAGTCTTTGAGCCTTTGCAAACAGACATACAAAGCTCTGCTTATAATACAGAGAGCTGAGTGATCACAGTATGTTGTCGCACATTAAACAAGTCCTCCTGTCTGTGGTGGGCTTTTGAAAATAACACTCTGTCATATGTATCTGACAGGAGAGATGAGCAAGTTCACTAGCAGAGATAGCTGAGATATCCACTGCTCACTTAGCGTGGAAACACACCACACAGCGGCACTGCAGAGTGTGTAGTCTGCTGAGGAGAGAGAATGTAATGGGAATCGGCTAAGAATCGACATGACTGTCAGTCTGAGATAAATTATGCTTTTTTAACCTAATCAAAACTTTTTCTTTACAGAATCATTTGAAATGAGATTTGAAAACTTTTAGAATGCGACTGTTACAATTAAAGTTTCTTAACGCTTCGCTCTGAAATCAAATGGGCATTTAAAAGACATAAAGACAAATATGCTTTAAAAATGCTAAAACATTCAGATTTGTTAAGGAAAGGGTTTACAGTGAGATACTTAAATTGATTTAAAAAAAAAAAAAGGAAATGTAAGTGTCAGCCCAGCAGGCACCAGACGTCTATGTAACGTCAGGTTGACGTTGGACATGACGTCGGACAGACGTTGCATTTTGGTTGAAAATGAAAATCGGGTTGACGTCAATATATGACGTCAATATTTGACATTGACTTAATGTTGAATTTTGGTTGCACAACCTAAAAACAACAAAATCTCAACGTCAGCTGACGTCGGTATTGGACATCAATTTAACATTGACATTAGACATTGAATTTACGTTGAATTTTGGTCACCCGACATCGCAACCAAAATTTAACCAAATATCAACGTCTTATGACGTTGTGTGCCTGTTTTGTGCCTGCTGGGAGGGTGCACACACGAGGGATGAACGAGGAGACGAAGGTAAACTCAAAATACAATCTTTAATTAAATCCAGGCAAGGCAAGGCAAGGCAAGGCAAGGCAAGGCAAGGCAAGGCAAGGCAAGGCAAGGCAAGGCAAGGCAAGGCAAGGCAAGGCAAGGCAAGGCAAGGCAAGGCAAGGCAAGGCAAGGCAAGGCTGGGCTGGGACAGACAGAGACACCAGGAGTAACGAGTAGACCAGACGAAATGAACAGAGCAGGCAGGAACTAAATACACACGATAATTAACACACACACCTGAAAGAAATCATAAACAATCAAACTTGACGAGGACAGGAACAGGAAGGACCAAATAAGGACATGGAGGGGGAACACACAAGACAAGACAGACAAGACTGTGACAGTAAGACTGTGAGAATAAAATATAGCAAAATCTAGTTCAGCAAACTAAAACAAAAGAAAATGTTAGCAGCAAAATACACTCAATATAGATGCTGAAGAATCGAAAAGAAGTTTTCATAGCAATGACACAAAAGAACAAGTTTCGGTTCTTCAAAGAACCTGTCTGAAGAATGAAAGATCTATTTCATTCTTCACTCTTAAGAAATAATGTTTATTTTATGGCTCCAAGAACCTTGAACCTTTCCATTGGACAAAAGCTTCTTTGTAATGGTAAAAGGTTCTTTTATAATTATTCACTGAAAGGTTATTTTGGGAAGCCAAAAATGGTTCTTTCATGACATTGCTGTGAAAACACCCTTTTGGAGTCACTCTTAAAAAAGTATATACCAAAAGGTATGTAGAGGAAAAAGGTTCTTTATATAATTAAAATATTGTTCACTCAAAGAAAAAAAAAAAAAAAAAAGAGCTGTTCACTGAAAAGTTTTTTTGGAGAACCAAAAACGGTTCTTCTATGGCTTTGCTGCAAAAATCCCCTTTTTGGAATTAAAAGTGTTTGTCTGCAGAAACTTTTTGACATGGATGTTCTTCATAAAACTATACATTCCAACAAAGAACCTTTATTTTCCAAGTGTGTTGGTTAAATCTAAAACAGAGAATTGTATGCAAAACCATCCAGAATCTCCAAGTCGTCTCCCATCAGCAGCAGGATTATGCACATTAGGCTGATTAATAGCGTCCGCCACCAGATTACTTGATTTGATAAGCAGTACAACCCATCACGAACATAATACATCACAAATTGTTTTGTCAACAATTTATGGTACTATTTATCAAATGACCATCGCCACTCGCTGAGTAATAGTGTCATATCTGACATTATGTCAATAAAGAAGTTGAGCTAAGGGCAGCCGGGCTGCAGTGATTTAGACACACTGTGTGCTGACCTGCGTCTATGTTTAATTCATAGCAGATGAGCAGAAATAGATGGATTACTGTTCCTAGATCTGTGTTAAAGCAGAAATGAGTAGGAGTGGCCAGGTTGGTATGCCAGTCACATACCTGGTTCTGGTATAGAGTTAATATCTGTGAATGCGCTGTTGTGCTGAGAGTAAGCGGATGCTTCAAACAAAGAACTTGCAAATATATTGTTTTCTGTATCATATAAATACCAATCATGCATTATGAATACCTGACATAGCAATTTTTTTTTTTAAATTTTCGTAATATATTTTATTTTTGTAATATTTTTTTAAAGCAAAAATCGTGATTATCGTGAATGGGGCTACTTTAATTTTTAAATTTTGCTGTTTTATTTGAGCTGTAAAAAAGCTGTTTGAAGCCGTTGTAAATTACTCTACAACCCTACACCTTTGTTTACTCTGTGTGTTTCTTGGCAGCCACTTTGTTCCAACCATAGGTTCCAACCACAACTGTTTCTGAGGAACTACATTGTTTGGTGGAAGAATACTGTTTTTATTAATATCATTACACTTATTTGCTCTGTTTTATTTTGTGAAACCTTACTAAGTATATGGAATAACCGTTTTATAAAAGCAATAAGCCCTGTGAAGCTGTGATTTACTCCGCTTCGCGTCGTGCCTAACAACGCCCCTTAGCTGTTATAAATTCACTGTAAACCACAGCTTCTTGGGGCTTATTGCTTTAAGAACACAGAAAAGGATTTTGTTCTCCACTAAATTTATTTTAACATGCAAACTGTTAATGCACTGTGGCTATACCATTGAAACAGTGAGAATTTTAACGTTTAAGTGCCTCACTGTAACCTTGATGTGTGCTTTTTTTAAAGAAAAGCGGAATTTCATTATTTGTGCTAATCAATATTATGCCACAAATGCTGTCGATTGAGCTTAACTTGTACTGAACCCAGAATATTTTCTTTCAGAAACACCACCGTACTTGATAAATTTGTGCACATAAATAGTAGTGATGATGACTTGACTTTTTCTAGGTCAAATAAATGCTCCTCATATGATAAGACTTGGCATATTGTACCAAAAATCAATAGCAAGTAGTAATAGGAGATATTCAGGCTGTCTGTACTAACATTTTCAAATGGGGGGGGGGGCGCACAGTTCAGTAGCTTATTTATTGTATCAAACAGTTTTTCGTTTCACAGTGCAAAAGGAAAAAAAAAGCAATCTGAAATCCCACCTCTTCACATAATCATTCTAGTCATCATCGTGATGGTCAACAATTTCTGGCTACTTGTTTTATGATGTTGTCAAAACAGGCCTGCACACCTTCGTAATTTGACAAGCTTTCCAGATAGCGTGTCCTTGGAATGAAGGCCGTGGTCCAAGCCGTCATCAAGGGGATCAATGCTGCTCCTGAGATTGGGCTGCGAGTGGCAAATAAATTCCACAGCAAAAACATCAGTTCCACAGGTATGAAAAGAAAGAGGCAAGCCAGCACTGGCTTGTATACAGTATATGGCTCTTGTCCAAAGCACCACTGGCTCATCTTAAAGGTTGCAGTGACTACCCTGTGCACTAGTGTTAACAGAGCTTTCCCTCTCTGGGTTTATGGTCTGTGTAATAATTTTAAGCAAAGTGAAGAGTGTGTTTCCACAGGAGATGTTGGAGGAACAGCTGCGGGCCAGGGAGGAGGACAAGTAGAGAATGATTGATCACTGGGAGCGGAGAGGCTATGTACCTCTCACCTTTCCCCTGCAAGGCTCCACGTCTGCCCCTGATCCCTTACATCTGCCTGCCCTTTGCAGAGCTGGAGGAGGAGGCCCGGCTGGATCTACTCATATGTCCCTGTACTCTGGAATAGGAGAGACTCCGAAACACGGGCCAAACTTAAAACTGGGATGCCATTGCTTTCATTTTATGTGTGAAGGAAATGATGCTTATGGCTCTGTTTTTTTTTTTTTTTTTTTTTTTTTCCGGTTACTTGAGGAAAATGTGTGATAGGAGACCTGAAATATTGTAAAAGACTTGTCCATTGTTGTAGCTGATTTTGTACAATACCACTGCAATGGAAAGGTCACAGTAAATTAAATTAATACAACTTTTTATTCTTCTTACTTTATTTCTCACGTAAAATGTAGGCTATGCATAAAAATGTATGTAAACAAGTAGCTGCTTTTAAAAAAAAATGTTTTTGTAGTCTAAAATACTAGATATCCCAGCTGGAAAAAAAAAATAGAAACATAACAGAAATTCTAATGGTTTCCACTACAAATACCATTACAAACCATTACAACTTTTAACCCTTAAAACCATTAAAATGGTATTTTGTAGTGTGTTTTGGGACATATTCCATTAGGATTTAATAGTTTTAACAAGCCACCAATAGAAGGCAACAAATTACCAGTAGAGACCCACAGGGTCCATTACAGTTTCCAGTAAAACCAATACAAGTCCCATTATAACCAGTAAAACCATTACAAATTTTGTGATGGTGTCTATTGTTTTTGTTTTTTGTTTTTTTTTCAACAGGGAATAGTCGGATAAATTTGCACCAATACTTTTTTTCTGACTCTTTCTGCATGTTACATTATTACGCCAATAGGTGGTGACAACTGATTGTCTTTTTGAATAAATCAATGAACCATTCACTCAAACAATTCGTCCAGAATCTGTAATTCAAGAACGGAAAAAGTATGTGAGTCACTGACCCATTCACTGTAACGATTCGTTCAAAATAACAGATTTATACAGAATCGAATCGAAACAAGTGACTGCCTTTAAGAGTGAGGCACTGAATTATTTACTTTACAGATTCGTTTAAAATACTAACAAAGACGTTGATACTAATCCACTCAGGAACGATACAAGTGCGTGAGTCATGGAATCATTTCCTCAAACGATTCGTTTTCAAAACAATGATTCACGGTTATTGATCGATGAAGCAGCGTTTGATAGGCTTCGTTTGGAACTGTGTTCCACGGTTGATCAAAACCAGTAACTGGCAATATCTTGTCTAAAATGTAAGTTACTCAATATTAACTTCTTGTTTATTGCAAGGTGGTGTAAAATCAATATCATAATCGCTTAATTATATTTTAAATGATTTTTATAATCAGCTGTCAAACACGTATTCTGTAAACTAATACATTAAAGGCTAAACCGCTCTCCACTCAATGGAAAAAGACCACGTTAACGTTTTTATCAGGCTCTCTTCGATGATTTAAGAAATGTTAAAGATCTTTTTTACAACCTGAGGGGCCTATTTCTTTTTAACAGGACATTGTTACTAACCTGTCAAAACGAAGCGATACTTTATAAAAAACATTCATTTGATATTTGATTGAAATACACCATTACGGTTTCATTAGCTCATCGATTTAGCAGTAATCTCATATCAGAGACCATCAAGCAAGTTACATGCAATAACCTGGGGCTAAATGTTAAAATATGATCCAGACTAGCTAATGACCCTATTACAATCGACCCACGAGGCTGAGAAAGAGATTCTCCAGGTTCTGCGTTGCCTCATGCAGGCTGCCCTCTGCTGTATCATCATCCTTACTATTACAAACCGGCACGTAATTCATCCAACCAACACAACTAATAATGTAGCAAATGAAAAAGGGAAGATGGAAGGGGAAAAGCTCTCCATGTCTCCCATATTTTTTTCTTTTTTTCTCATTGTCTGCCTCTTTTCTTTCTTCAGCTCTATGATGTAAGAGGTGAGTGTCCACCACCAATGACCTATTAAATCAGGCCTCATTCCTTCAATTTATTTGCCAAACAGGCACCAGACCAACATGTCTGTAGAGACTGACGGTCCAAGAGAGACAGCACACGGGCAGACAGACAAATAGGGAGAGAGGAGGGACTAACTAGAACCGCCCAATCAAAAATTATTGCAGCTCCATGAATGTGTCCTGTAAATGTTGACATGCTAATTGTGCATTTATAACATTTTTTAATGGTTTGTTAATTTACCTCCCACTCTATGATTGCACTTGAAATGAGTTAATGACTGTGGGGGGAGAGTTAACAACATGCCCTGGCAGACACAATATTTCCCTCTTATTTATCAACATGGCCTGGGAGAGAGACAGATCAGCTTTGATTGAATGAGGAGGATGCCTGCTGGGTGAAGAAGTTAAGCTGTAGGGATGTATATAGACCAGAACTGTAACAATAAAATTAATGTTTTAATTTTCTTGTACCATCAAAAAATATAATAAGACATAATTTTGAAAACTGCATTCAGTTGGATAACAATTTTGCCTTTTTAAACATAAAAAGAAATTGGAAAATCAAAGCAGTCATGCTATCTAAACCACACTTAACACACCACAGTGTGAAAGACTAGTAAAAAAAAAAAAAAAAAAAAACTTTTTTTTTTTCTAAATCCTAATATTAGCTATAATTCAAAACAGACTCACTAACCAGCATTAGAGGAACTGCTTTGAAACTATATAGCACAAATTTAAGCTAATAATATTTATAAGGAAAACAAATTCATATTATTAAAGATCAGATTTTTAAACATTAGAATTCAGATAATTGTTTTTTCAAAATATTGATTTTATTTTCAACACATTTAAGGGTTAAACTACAATCACTTTTAAAAATGTTTTTAAAGTTTTAAAAGTTAGCTACATTACTAGGTACTAACACCAATAATAAATACTACTGTATACTGTATGTGTGTGTGTGTGTGTGTGTGTGTGTGTGTGTGTGATTATTACACTTAAATAAAATACATAAAACTAGAAATGCTTCAAGTTCTACAACAAAGTCAGAAGCACAGTAATTTTAGTGAATGTTTAACTTAATATTTTTAATAAAAAACGAAGATGAAGTATTCCACAGAGAGCAAATTGTTTATTTGAACTTTTTGTTTTTCATGAGCCTGGTTTATTAAAATGAACCAGATTTCCCAATTCTACATATGAAGGAAAGCACAGTGTAGGAGAGTGTGTTTTATTAGTCGCTACGCAGTAAAGCTGTGTGTTGAATAAAAGTGACCTAAAATAGTTACCTTAAAAAGTAGCCTAGGTAACACTACTGAAATGACTACTTTTACAACTTCTTGTTATTTACTGCCCAAGACTGGCCTTCTTAAACATAAAGCATCTCTGACGGTAACATTGACGTATGACCTGCATGCAGCGAATATCAGGAAATGAATAAACAAACACATAAACTAGATAAGAGACTGGTGCTAACATGGTTAGTAACGTCTCTGGCACTGTCCATTCAAGTCATTTCCTCCAATCTTCCTCAGCAACAGGACATGACTTGGCGACATATAGACGAGAGGCTATTGAGTTGCTGGACTACTTGCGCTGTAACCCGGGCAATGAGACAGAGAGCAACACTCAGCAGTTCAGCTGGAATTCTAAACACATTGCAAAGGTATGTCTGTGTTTCGTAGGCTATTTGATAATAAAATTATATTATTAAAGAAAATAAGTCCCATTTAAACTTCAAAATGTATCAATATGCTATCTATTTGCTTAACTTTTCAATACTATAACATCTTTCCATCAAGGCTGATATCTGACCTGAATAGAGAGCGAAATGACTTGGGAGGCACTTTAAGGCAACACATTCGTAACTTACTCCACTCCACCCCTCACTAAACAAGCCACTCTATCAGTAAATGCTAATCTCCTAATTAACAAGCTAATTAGGTAATTATGGCTTTGCAGAAGGATGCCTAAATGAATTATGACAACACAGTCACTGCTTTCTGAGACACCTGTGGGCCCCTTTTTGGCTGTCACTACAAAAAAAAAGAAAAAAAAAAAGTAAGGCGACAGCCTGTTCAGTTTTCAAAAACTTAATTCTCCTGGAAATGATGTGTATGTTATGAGACAGGGGCTATTTGTTTTGAGACTGTCAATTAAAACTGTCAGATAAGAACGGTTTTGTGACTAATTAGCACCACTTGCATAAATAAGCGATAAATAATTAAGTGTTATTAAAGAGATAAATTATTGAAGAGATAAAAAGGAGCTATGTACAGTGGTATTGTGCTGGCTTTTTTAAATTAATTTTTTAAATAAAATAAACAGAATTTTACATCATTAACACTAATTTCGTATGTAACTTGTTTTCTGTGGACTCTTCACAAAATTTGATGACACATTTTACAGTTATTCTATACATACATACATACATACACACACATATATATATATATATATATATATATATATGTGTGTGTGTGTGTGTGTGTGTGTGTGTGTATATATATGTATATTCATTTTTTTTAAATATGTATTGGACATTTATAAAACTATGTTTGGTGTTACAATTTCTTGGCAATAAATTTCAGAAAACTAGTTAATGCTGCTGCATACGTGTTTCTAATAAACTGAGGGAATGTCAAGAATTTGACATCTTTCTTTCTTCCAACCAACTTTAATCCGTCTCTCTATTTTTTTTTTTTTTTAAGAAATGCTATCATTTGATATTTGGAGCAAATGGGAATGCAAAAATTATATTTGTTGTAGTTTCCATTCATCACTATAGAAGTTTTCCCAACAGTGATGACTTCCTCTTCTGAGAAACCGGCGGATGTGACTTTTAATGTTTTATTATATGATGTCTGATTAGATTGTGATGCAGAATCTGGTATGCATTCATTTATACAAAAGTTTTTTGCAAAAGTTTTTGCAGTTGACTTTTTTGGCATGATAAATGCTAAAACTAATCTGTTTTGGATAATGTTTTTCTCTCCGAAAGTAAGAGTAACCACTTGGGGTGAAAAACTAGTATGTGTAGAAAAAAAAAAAAAAAGAAAAAAAGCCTGGTGTGCTCATTAGTGAAAATAATCCTGAACGGTGGGCTTCTGTCCAAGAGCAATAATATCAACAGTTACTACTGACAACAGCGAAGTTACAATGGCCATATTTGGGAGAAACTTTGGCTGATATTTTCAAGACGCTCAGTATATAGGCGTACTGCGCTTTAAGTTGGCTGAAGGAAGTGGGCAGTAAACATCCAATAATAGAAATTGTGTTTATGTCATTATGTAAGCATGGCATCATGACCACAATAAGCTGAAGTGTCTTTTTTTCCCTCCCACCAAAAGATTTGCTGTCATACTTGGGGAAAATGAATTATGTTGACATATGGCTGAAAACAATGGTGGAAAGGCATGCAACGTAAGGCAATGAAGAATCATGCGGTGTTGTGGAAGAGAGGATCTGGAGCTGTTCCTTTGAGCCCTCTATGACAGGTATACAGAGCCACCTGACAGCACAGTATTTCAGTGATAAATGCAGTGGGTCTGGGACTTCTATTCACTAAACTCAGGAGTGTGCTGGGCTGATACTTCAAGGTCAAGTGAATATGAAAGAGCCGAACCACACAGCTTGCTAAAAAGAACGAGGGAGTGAGCGCCTCTTGTCTGCTTCCTAACTTTGACAACTTCTAAATGTTATGTTGCTTAAATTCATGTGACGTGCTTATAAACACAGATGTTGTGTTACAGCGTTGTTTCGTGATTTTTGGATGTTTGGGATTTTAAAAATTCATAATCTGTCAGCCACATGTGCTTTATTCAATCTAGTTCATTTACACACTGATAATAAAAACGACAACGACTATATAAATGAAGGTGAAACTCTACACACACACACACACATGTACTCAGTCGCAACCAAAACAATTGAATTACAGGGCTCGTGGCATGTTGTCTTACTCTGTGATATGTGTGAAATGGTTAATTAAAGGTGAGCTCATTATTCTTGCTCAGGATCCAGTAACTGTGTTAACATGATCCATGACTAATATATCACCCACTTATTGCACCCGAAGAATTTAATCAATTGCTCTGAACACCAATTCATACACAAGAGTTGAAGTAAATATGCCACTATAAATTCTACTGTTTGATCTGTATTGTTCAGGAGGATTGATGTGTAAATCAAAAGCCAACCGTTGTGTATTAAATATGGTGCTTATATCAAACTATTAGAGAACAAAGTCATGATGTAGTGTATTTAGGACCATATAGACAGTATTGTCAGTCTGATATAGCCTAACTATCACATTAAATTACTCGACATACTGGAGGATGTAACTCAAATATTTCTAGAATATTTCTGTATTTATATGTTAAAAAAGTAATTCAAAATCCGAAGAAATTCTAAACAAATACAGAACAAATATATTAAACATAAGCTAAAAACATAGTGTATGTGTGTACATAAATTAACCATATCTTTGAGACCAGTTTGTACTCAGAAGTGAGCTTAAGCTCCTTGGATGTTCTCCTTGTCAACATATACTGTATATATATATATATATATATATATATATATATATATATATATATATATATATATATATATAGTATATCGTGTCAATGTTATATATCAAACTGATAGAAACTGCTGATTCAGACCAGTTCTGTCACTTACCATTTATTGACATAATCACAAACCGAATTATCGACCAGACATGAAATAATTTTTAATTTTAACTTCTTAAAAATGTACTAAGCAATTGCTCATTTTTAATAAGTGAAAAGTATCTCAATCTGTGTTACAGAACTCCTCAATCTGTGATCTCATTATTCTACACCCCCTACATCAAAACCATGTCTACCTATATGTACTTACATATTTCTAAAAACATACTCTCTGGCATCCGAAAATGCTATAAATTGAATATCATGAAGCTCTTGAAGCTTCAGGCATGCTGACAGATCCTTCTGTGCTTTTCACATTGTTTATCCTCAACTGGCTCATCCCAGAGGAAGTTTTGATTTTCTGCATATCTGATTATTCGCTCTTTAATTAGCCTGTGTTAATTTCCCGTGTTGAGTGTGTCAGAGATGGAGGCAGTCCACAGGGCCTTCAGTCAGTTCATGCACTATGGAACGGGACTTTCTGGTGCCAGCTTTCACAAATTCTCAGCGTAGCATCACATGTTGGTGCCTTTGGAAGGGTGTCTGATTGACTTTCTTACTGTGCAAAAATTAACAGCTCTGTTTCCTCGGTATGTGTCTCTGATTCTTGGTAATTAGTCCCATCACATCAGTGGCTGTCATGTCACAAGTGCAACCCTGCTGAAATGCATTACCTCAACTATGGCACCAGAGGATTTCATAATGAATATTAACCTGTAGGTACATACAGTGTCTCGTGGCAAAGTGCAACTTTTTTCTTTTCACTGCACAAATAAAATGAAATCGGCTCATTTGTACCTACTGATAAAATTAGCACAGTAAATAGTGTCTGAATGCTTTTGACCACTATAAATATAGATCATTACAACATGCTTAAAATAGATGAAATTCAAAATAAAATAATTGAACGCATCAATGCAGTGTATAAGCAGTAGAAAATAAAAAAGTTGAAGTTTCTGGTAAAGATGTAAGCTGTAAATTTGCATAAAATAAACTCTTTACACAATGAAAGAATATAAATATAGTGCCTTTTAGTAAAATATACACATAGTCAAATAATCCAAATCTGTATAGTGGAGTTAGCACTTAAATATTTCCTTTGTAATCGTTTTTGGTCAGTGATGAGCTATTATTTACCTCAGCACAAGAACAAAATCAAACAAAACGGTATAGGCTTATGACTTTGAACAAAAGACGCGTATTTTATATCGCAACAACGCCAGCCTACGCGAAATGTAGTGATTTGGAATCGGAAATACAGTGGTTTGGCGGGAAAACCACAGTGGGTTTAGTAAAGCGTATGTAAGAAGCGAGGCAACCGGAGGAAGGCGCAGATATGTTTCAGTGTGTCTCTTTGCTTCAAGCCCACCGAGCAGTCTGCTACCATAGCAACTGCCGAGGAGCGCTGCGCAGCGCCGCCTGCTTTTGCAGTAGATGTCACCCTTGGCAACGGCCAATCAGAAGTTGATATCTCTCTGTACAACCGCAGCAAAGGTATTGAGCTCTGAAGGCGGGCGTTGTTGCTCTGCGGGAGCCAGCCGTTGGTCCTTGGGGCCGTCGCTCAACCGCGGACTCTTCGCTGATTGGTTCGAGGCGTTTATTTCCAATATTATAAACATGTCCTCTGCTTTCCTGCCCCTGCGAGCACGTCTTGTTGGAGGCGACCATACTATGGTGTGAGGAAGCGAGGGGGCCCGTGCAATTCATTATTAGTTTGAATCAGACAATATAAAACTCCGACCTTTTGTTTGTTTTATTGGAAATGGTTATAATGTAACGGCATCTCAATGCACGGGCGCGCTTTTAAACGAGGCACGCGTAAAGTGGAGGCTTAAACGCTGTTGATGTGATGTTCTGGTCTCATCATTATCATCACCAGCAGTATCATTAGTAGCTAACTGGCATTTTGTTTTCGGGGGTTTCGGCGAGAAGTGACAAGAATCTAAGACCCCTCCTCTGCAGGGCGGAGCGTGCATTTTGATGTCGATTTTGTATCTTTTTTCCTTCTCTGACACGTCCGCACTGAGTGAATGGCATTGGCACATTGTCAATCGCTCACTACCGCTGCCATCAAACAACATAAAGCACACACAGCCCGCGCGCTCGACTCATAAATTTCCGCCAGCAGATATTTTTGCGCATCGCTTTATGGCGCGTGATTAATTTTTTTTCGCCAGTTTTTCTATTTTCCCTACTGAAAGTGAGAAAACTTTTTTTTATACGTTTTTATATTTTTTCCTACAATCTTTATAGCTCTGGTCGCCGGTGCTGATGGTTTAATTTATTTCACTCGGCTTCTTTTATTTTCTTATATTTTATTTTTTGGAAACTCTTCAAAGGCAATATTTTTGCCAGTTGTTCACACTCAGTGTGCTTATTTTTAATTGCATAATCATTAATTTTGATTAATTATTACTTTCCATCAGAGGCATGGGATGTTTTGCTTGCAACTCTTTGTAATACTACGGATTTGTTCAAGTTTTCCAGAAGTGCACAAGGCGATATTATCCTAAGAAGACCGCGAATAAGAATTCCAGACATCTGCAAAGGACCCCAGCTCTTCAAAGAAAAAGACAAATTGGCATGAAGATTCGGACAGGATTGAACGGACAACCACTGTCACCTGAACGCTGAAGTTTACTTAAATAATAGGCACGACATAGCATCGCTAATTTTTCTCCAATGGACATTCATACAGGAGGATCAAAGACGATTTAAATATTTTCCATAAAGTGATTCCCGGGACATCAATTCCACGATATTTCATCCAGCGATTTATCGTATTTGCTGCGTTGCTTCACGGTCACTATTTTGTGCACGATAGCGACCCGTTAACCACCGCACATGAAATAATCAAGTTGTTTTTGCATGTGCATTATCCGACTTTATTTCACCCATCTCAGTGACTGAGCACGAGCGCATTGATTGTGTTGCGGCGGACTATGGACGAGCAAGCCCGGATCATGCAGGCTCTCGGCGGTGTCAGCCTGGCCGGTCACTCGGTACAGGGAGGCATGGCTCTGCCGCCTCCACATGGACACGACGGAACCGATGGGGATGGAAGAAAACAAGACATCGGTGACATTCTGCATCAGATCATGACCATCACCGACCAAAGCCTAGACGAGGCGCAAGCAAAGTTGGTGCATTTTTATTTTAATATAAACGTTTATATTGTTTTGTTCAGAAAGTCTTTAGATTTATGCTTTCTCATTTAATTTTTTTTTTTAATGGCTTAAAGTGTTTCCATTCACACGTTACAATAGCTAACTTTTATTTTACAGTATACTGTCCACTCATTGAAACTCTTGTCCCAACTGTATTTTTTCCACAAATGTTAATATAGTAATATCTTGAGAGTCATGTTTGCATCTGAATTCCAGGTGGCCCTATCACAGGTTAAAATGACAATTTTGATGTCTCAAGTTATAAAGTTTAGTCAGAATTTCATAGTTACTTTTCACTAAACTTGTAGCTGATATATATATATATATATATATATATATATATATATATATATATATATATATATATATATATATATATAAAATAGCCTCTGAGAATGATACACAGGTAAAGTACTCAACACATGTGGGCATCTCATTAAAAGTTTCTACATCACACTTTCCTACTTCTAAACTTAAAAAGGCCTTGATACTTCTACAGCCCTTAGCAACTGCAAAACTTTTTTTGTTGACAATGAATAGAAATATTAGGTACTAATTTTACGTAGCTTTGTTTTAAACTTCTGTGATGTGTAAAGCCAGCTTTGCCTTATCACTCTCAAACTAATGCAGTTTAAAGATAAATTTAAACTTGAGACTTGACGTCTTATAAAGTTTTAATGCGACGGAATTATGAGTTTTAAGTGACTATATATCAATCTCGTCTCTTGCTCCCAAATGGCACAGGAAACATGGGCTCAACTGTCACAGAATGAAGCCAGCCCTCTTCAGTGTCCTCTGCGAGATCAAAGAGAAAACAGGTAAGATAATGCATACCCGAAAAAAAGGGCAAAATTACGCACAGACATCTCAAGAAGAAAAAAAGCAACAATACAGTGCCACTAATCCGTCAGACACCGCCATCTTTACTGGTGTTTCTTTTTTTTCTTTTTTTTATTTGGTCGTCAGCAGAGTCCAGTTGTACCAAGCCAAATCCAGCATCCACATTTCTGTTTCCCACTTCTGAGAATGAATAGTAATAATTGGATTTCTAAGAATAAGAGTGTGAAATATGCAACGATGAGCTTCCCCCCCTCTGCGTTGCATCATGAGTGCCTTCTTCTGGGGGCATGTATGAGAGAGGCACCCCGGCAGTTCCCTTGTTTACAGCGCGCTATTCTCACACCATCCATTTAATCTTTCGAGACCCACACTTGGTGAATTGTTAGGCAATTATGCATCTTCGGGATACTCTGCATTTGTCATTGAGGATATGTTTTGAGCGGGGTTGGTGTTGTATATCAGGCTTGTTTTGTTTAATTGTACTGCGAGCCCAGTGAGCGTTTACGCGTGTTCGTGGTTCGGAGCGCGGTCCAATTCCTGCGCTCCTCTGCCTAATTATGCGACCAATTTACTGGATAATTATTGGCAGTATCGGCGGTCCTGCAGTTAATTATTGCCCCCATTTTATTATGAAAGACGCCAGCGCTGTGAAGGTTACATCGTTCACCGACACGTGCAAAGACTCCTGGCGTTATAGTGTCGTTGTTGATTTTTTTTGTTGTTGTGTTAAAACGGACTTGTTATGATCAGTAATGATCGATGTGTCATTTATTATTAGTTTGATGGGAGCCCAACTTGTAAAAAATATTTAGATCACATAGTGCACATGGACAAATATTTAAATCCTAATAATCTTATCATAATAATTTATGCAATTTATACTCAATATTATCTGTGTTTAAAGCTTAATCTGGATTTCTTTATGAGTAATTAAATACAAAGTGGTTAAAAAGTGTAATGAACTGTAAGTTGTCACTTTTGCACCACTTCAAAATTAATGTTGTAATTAAACTTAATTAATTGTTAGTTATTATTATTATTATTATTATTATTTTATTTTACAGTGTATGACTTAACTGGACACTGACGGAGACCTTACAGAAGTGTTAATATTTGTTTGTAAATTTCAATATTTAACTAAAGCAAAACATTGGTCCTGAATAGCAAGCTTGCTTCAATTTATCACTAACACCGTTTAGGGACCTTTTATAAAAAGAAAAGAAAAGCAAAAACCTTGTGGCAGAAGCACGAACGCACGTTATCGTGCAAAATGTTTACTTTGCTGTGGCTAGTGTGTGACATCACTTTGTTGTAATTAGAAGTAAATGGAGAAAAATATTTTTGAGTGCATTCGTATGTCTATAACAAACAGAAATATTCTGTCTCCACTTTTTCTGGCACTCAAGCACCTCTGAAATAGTCTGTCGCGCGCGCACTGTAAATGAAGTCCAATGACAGATACAACATCAATTCAGCACGTGCGTAACCAAGGCTATACCGCCTGCCCCAATGACACGGAACATTAGCATATGTCACTGTCTCACAAAAGACAGTTTTTTTTTTTTCTTTGAGGTAGAAATCAGCACCCGTTGAAAGAGAATCAGTTCAGTACGTCCAGTAGCTTAGTGGATGTAATTTAATGTGCAGTTTTTTTCCTTTATGCTGCGACGGTTAACAATCGCGCGTGATGTGCGCAAAGGCGCGCGCGTTCTGCAATCATGCAGGACGCAGGTATAAAGAGAGAATGACCACATAACCAGATATGCAGAATCCAGAGAGACCCTAAGATAAGCAGCATTTACCAGGAATGTGCAGTATGTATTTCTGGATAATGCGGAAGGAGAATAGCAGAGCGAAACCTGTAAGGTGAGCCCAAAATACAATGGCAAACGCATTGATTTAAACTAACTGTGCTTTTGTCTTTACTTTTTAATTTTTGGCATAAGAAAATGAAAGCTTATTTTATGGCATGTTGAAATAAGCATGTTTTTGAGTGCTACTTTAAAAAAAAAAAAAAAAAATAAAACTAAAACTAAACTTTATCATAATTATATGTATGAACTTTATAAGTAGGTTCACAAATGATTCATTTAATTTTTGAAAAAGAAAGGGATGCTCATTTCACATACTAGAGCTTAAATCTACTTTTGAACAAAGATGGATACAGCAATGGCAATGGCATTCAGATATCAGCAGGGTTGTGCACAGACCTTTTGAGGGGCATGTGTTGAAACTGAAAAAAGGGCACCCCCCTCCCTTTTTTAATTGCTTTAGAAAAGCTTTAGATTTATTTCCTATTAATAACAATCATAATAATAATATAGATAATATACAGTAGTTATACAGGGTTTCAGGGCTTCTTTATACATGTGAACCATGTGCTTGAAGAGGTTTATGACTTCACTGTGATCCACTGGGATGTCCCTCTCTACACATAAAGTTCAATAAGAATATGTTTGAAGAAAAAAGTTTTTTTTCTTAGCTATTCTGCTTGGTTTTATAAGCTAATTTGCATTATTTGGTTAACATGTTTATGTATGTCATAGAGAAGAGGGGAAGGTAAAACAATGAGTATTTTTGCCTAACTATTTAGAAATATAATTTAAATAATTATGTCTAACACAATTTCAGTCAAAATAAGAGATTATACGAAACTAAAGTATATCCAACATGTATCCACATTCCTGGCAAAAACTTGATACTGTGGAGGACCAGGGATGTTGGTCTTTTGAAGGTCTCTTATTCACTACACTTTTCCTTAAATATGCCAGCAGTGAAAAAATTAATAAAATATTGTGAAAAGTACAGTTGCAGTGAAAAGTTTGCATTGTGCCAGAGCTCTCCCTTCCTAATCCTATATCTGCATGGTAAAATATAAAGATTTCACAGTGATCTGATTCTGTAATGTTTTTTATACTGCAACATTACTGTAGTAAAACCATGTTTATACATGTGAAGACAATGAGCTAGATTCAACAATTAGCTAGCTAGCGCATACGTGCATATTAACAGCATTTAACCATGCAACCATATAATGTGATTAAATGTTAACAAAGTGTTTCAGCAATCATAAATCAAAGAAGTTTCTTAGAAATATATTTTATCTAGGTGACGAGGATCACTCAGATGCAGTAACGGGATATTTGACCAGCGAATGTGTGCAAATGTGCATTTCTTCCGTCATTAAAATGGCGGCATCACATTACATTTTCATCAACAGGTTACAGAGTTTGTTGTAGCTATATGGGCGCTCAGTTTTTCCTGTTGTAAAATACATTTGGCCAAAAGCTCATTTGATGAAAGATCAATTGCTACTGTCTGCACAGGCTATTTAAGTGTAAGCTATTGACTATAAGATGGCAAATGCTAGCCTTCTCTCTCATGTCCCACCTGTCTCAGACCTCAGGGGGGTAAAATACATGTCTTTATTGGCAGGCTTCCCCTGGTAAATTCACATTCCAGGGTCTAAACATCACGTTATTGAGGTCGCTTCAACCCGCGGACATGAAAAACGTCCCGCGGACTTGGCAACACTGCTGCTGTGGATAGAGGGGGTGGAGTTATGAGGTTTTACTGACAGTTTGAGTGGATCCAACAAGATTTTAGTCACAAGCTCTATTTAATACGTTTCATAAATACTAAATATTTGTAAAACAGACAGACAGACATAAAAGGTGATTAATAGCATTGATTTATGGAAGAAAAAAAAACCACCACCAAAAAAGGGCACTTTGGAGTTTAAGGGGAAAAAGGGCATGTGCTCTGCACAGGTTGAGCACTACTTGTGCACGTGCCTAGATATCAGTTCATGTGTTTATCATGTCTCTGTGTGGTTGTATAGGCAGAATAAAGCTTTGCCAGTTTTGTGGCTTTGTGTGACTTATAAGCAGAAGTGACTGGAGGAAAACATAAAACTTAATGAACTTCTCGGCCGTTGGAGGTCTCAACTGTGGGAGGGCAAGGCCCTGATCCACCGCCTGGTCTGCTTGAGTTGTTCTTTATGCCTCTCTAGAGAATGAGAAAAAAAGATAAAGAAATTAATTACTAAATGTTGTAGCTGTATCGTGACAGCTTAAAGTGGCTACTGTTATGTCTCAAGAAAAGATGAACAGTAGAAATATATATATATTTTTTTTACATTTACATTTTGTGATCTGGTGTGAGGTGTTTTTAAATAACATCTAAATAAATTAACTTTAAGATTTACTTAAATCTCAGTACCCCTGTACCTATATATATATATATATATATATATATATATATATATATATATATTTTATATATATATATAACTTATTTGCTTATGAGTGAGTTGTGTGTTAGTGTATGTATAGCTGTACTCATGCAATACTTTTCTTTCCTAATTCTATTATTGTGTTTTAACAATTATCCATTATTTGCTTACAAATACAGTTAAATGTAAGCACATTTATAGCATTATTTATGAAGAACTTTTCCATTTAATTTTACATTGTACAAGTATTTTTGATTATTTTAAACCCACCTCCAGCTGTAGACAGTGCTTCCATGTGCACCTATCATGTTATGTTTAATACAGCTATGTCCCTTATTACATTATAGCTCTAATTAAATATGCATAAAGAGTAGAGTCCCTAAGTATGCTAATTATTTAAATGAGCTTGTTTACTAGCTCAGTTGCTGTAATCTCGGTTAATCCCTTTGACGCTGCGTGTTTGAATGGTTTCTCCCCCCCCCACTTCTTAACACATCCGGACTAATTTCCTAACAAGCTTCATTCTGCTAATTTGTTTATTAACTCACAAGTGAACACAAGCAAGATATATTCCTGTTCTGTACATGTATGTTTGCTTTTTATTGTTTCCCGCTATGTAAAATAATATCACAATAGCAGATATTTTTAAAATCGTTAAATGATTTTAAAAATAGACTAGTGTAGCAGTACTGATACTTAAATTTACCTGCTATAGTGTGCAGGTTTTGAGCGATGAGGAAAGCTGTTGTTTTTCTTTGTTTTTGTTTTTTTCTCCACAGGCCCGTTGAAGGACATTGTCTCATCCGAGTGATAAGAGTGACTTCCACTGATAAGCATGCTACTACTGCTACTCCTTGTTGTTGTTTTTTTCAGCCAAACACATCTTGAGAAGGCTTTTTTCTCCTTTAACGCACCACACACATACCTATTGAACACCTCAGTGTCAGAGCAGAATGTACATTTTGCTTATCGTACTCAACAGATGTGTAGAAGGAATGAGGAGTTGAGGGGTTGTTGTCAGGGTTTGGTGCCGTTGCAGTAAGAGAAAATCTGCGAAAATGAAAAACTACGACATGATCAAGTTCTTGAAAGTTATCGGACAATGCGTGCACATTTAGCACCGTCTCTGCAACTTGTTGTACACATTCTGACAGTTTACGACTGCTGTGGAGATTTGTTTTGCTTGTCTTTAACCAGATCATTTTTATTACAGATTAAAGAAAATAACAAAAGTTCAAAGCTGCATCACAACTCAAATTTAGTAGTTATTATTTTTTGCAATTAGTAGTTTTCATTATTGGGCTTAGTGTGTGTGATATTGATATTGTACAGTTTGTGCCATGCAGTCACTGTTAAATGTATCTCTCTTTATACAATAAGAGAAAATGCTAACAGCTGCCAGTGCTGATGTATGAATAAGTTCCAATCGGAGAGATTTCTTGGCCTTGTATTTGTGAATCGCAGAAGAGAACAGAGCTTTGAAAAGATGAAACATTCATTGTTGCTTTTGGATCTGATGCAAAGGGGGCTTAAAGACGAAAAAGGGTAAATCAAACCTGAAGTGTTTGTACTGTAACTATGTAAACAGTGAGAAGGAAAAGCTGTGTATGTACATCTGTTTGTAGAGCGAGCGAACAGAGATGATGTGTGTGACTGTTCGGGATGCATGAGTATGTGAAGAGTGTGTACCTTTGCCTCGACTATGAGAATGTCAGGGATGTGCGCATTTACACCCCAAAAGTGCCTGATCTTAACTTCTTATCGCTCATTGCAATCGTGTTGACGAGTACAAAAACGTGCCGAGTTAATTGTCAGATTAACCGCAGATTACCGCAAATTCAAAGTCTTGTCGGGCTGATAGGTTTGAGTTGTTTTTGGGATCCCCGGGGCATTGCGGAGAATCGGCATGAAAAAAAAAATCTTTCTTTCTCTTTTTCAAAGAGTGGCTGGGCTAGATGATGTGAGAGAGAGAGGGTGGGTGGAGGAGGAGAGGAGAGAGATACATACATGGCGGATAAATGGATAGAAGGGTTTTGCAATGCAAAGCTGTGCTAGTGTTGGGGAGCTTTCTTGGCACTCCACTAACTGCTACTGGAGACCCTGAGTAGATTTCCCCATTGCTAATGCCCTAGAAGTATTAATTCACTTTGATATGCTAATTAGAGGGCATTATGCAAGAAATGAGATTAAGTGGCAGCGTGAAGTCATTTGCCTGTCAGTAAATTGAGTGTTTTTAGCAGGAGGGGTTTGTTTTTTTTCTTCCCTTCGACTTTCTGTCGCTTTTGCATTTAAATGAATCAAATGAAGGGAATGTGGCAGAATGCTTGAAAATCATTTTTTTGTTAGCAGATGCTGTTTTTTTTTTCTTTTTTTGCTTTCTCAGTCTCTCCCTCTCTCCTTCTTTTTCTTTTTTTCAGGTATCTGTTTTTCTGAGGAAGTTTGTGGTCTTTGTGAGGTGGTTATTTTTTCACGTTTTTCTGCATAATCATTTAAAATATGTGTAACACCATTATTCAATGTTATTTGCTTCCGCTCCTGCTAACATTTGATTTGGTGGCGTAATTAACAAATCTGATTCTTTTAGTTTAATTTCTGTGGAGCTGTTAACACATGATGATTCTGATCCTGGTTACAGCAATGGAGAAATTCCAGCAGGAAGGGTGAAAAAAGCCTTAACATGTGGAGAATAAACTTGTCTAGTTTGTTTCGAGAGGGAATACAGAAGTGCAGCGGCGAATTGAGGAAGACCTCTGCTGGGTTGACTGTGTGCTAATCAGACTGCGTGTGTGTGTGTGCGCGTGTGTGCGCTCGGGTTGTTTGCTTTCTCTCCGCTGGTAGAGAGCAGGGCTGGCGGCAGCAGTGGCAGATGCAGCGGGAGCAGCGAGGAATAACAAAGGTGAAAGATTACCTCCATATGGCATTTCTGACCAGGAAAGAGAGAAAGAAGGGAGCGGGGTTAGGTGTGCTCCGAAGCAACACTCCTTTCTGAAGTGAGGTTTAATCAATACAGAGAGATTACAGAAAACTATTACAGGGCTAAAATCATAGGCTCCTCTTTCTCTCTCGGTTTCTCTCCTCTTCCCTTGTTTTCTGCCTCGGCGGCGGCTGCCAGCCTATTGACTTGTTGTTTTTCTGACCTTTGACTCATCAAGTTCAGAAACGGGAGGTCTGGAGGAGAGACTGCAGGAAGCCCGCAGTGTGGCCCCCGCTGTGCTGTTCCTCTTGCGCACACACACACACACACACACACACACATACACACACGTATGCTATTTTTCAGCTGCGTGTTGTTATTTGTGCATCCGCGGCGAGACCCTTCTTTGTGCACTCTGAACCGGCTGAATTAATTTGTAGGCACCGTCGTAATTAACCACATGCGAGGCTGGCTAAAAGCATTACCTTGAAAAAATGGAATGCAAGGATTTCGAGAGTAAGCGTTTCTTAAACCCTCGGGGACCATTCATTTTGAGGCGCCCCGACAAAGCGGTAATGAGCCAACTAAATCTACCCTGAAGTTAATTTGACATCTGCTGGGTTATTGTTGTTATTACTTGAATTGTTATTGTTATATATTTTTTGCTATTTATTTTCTATTTCTAAATAATAGGGGGGTAAAATAATCTGAAAGTGATATTTTCAGTATCAATTGATTGGATTATTATGAATGTGATGGCTCATTTTAATACTCCGTAATTACAGAATATTAATTAATGAGAGAACATACTCATTAATTGTTTGCTAATTACGAAATAACAAAGGAGCACTTAACCATGAAACTATGAAAAATTGACTCCGGCTCGTGATCCGTATTTGTGTAGATGGGACGCCGTGCGCCTCAGTCTCTTTATGACATCATCACAAACCCAGTCGTTACGATCCAAAGTAAATATTAGTGAGCATCACCCTCCTCTCTCAGCCTTAAGTTACAATAGCACAAGCTTTTTTTTTTTTCTTTTTATCCAAATGCCTGAGTAAATGTATGCAGCCTGCAATAGAAAGCCATTCAGCAGTGGAGACAATTGACTTTGGGCTGCTTTTTGTTCCCGTCTGCCCCAGCGATGCGTCTGCAGTGACAAGATAGTGTAAGGCAGAATGGCTTCTGCTCAGCAGGGCGCCTGGACTACTGAATGCCGTGGCCTCTCTCTCTCTCTTTATCGCTCTGTCCTTCTCTCTCTTTCTCTGTTTCTTTCCATTACACGACTTGGTGTTTGAAATCGAGGAAGAGTGACTGCTATCTTCCTTACAGTGCCGTAAAACCCTTTGCTTTCCGCTGGTGGAAGGTGGGTATGGAAAAGAAAGAGCAGATGAAGGAATTAACAAAAGAAAGAGCGAGGGTACGGATGGATGTCAGGCTTCCGAGAGGTAAAAAGAATGCAAAAAAAGGAAAGGAGAAAATCTGTAATCGCAAGCTTTCACGTGCTTGGAGCATTTGTCTTTTTTTCGAGGAAATGTACCCACTCTGTGCCTTGTCAGACATATTTTTACATATATGAGGCTAATCTACTTCTTGTTGCATATGGTAAAGCCTTTGCAGCACAAATGCACTTACATTCACATCAGTATGATTTCTCACTGTACTTATCCACCATAGCTTCAAATCTCTGACTGAGATTTTGCGGAAAAAAAAAGAAGAGTTGATTTTTTTTGTACATTTTTTTTTGTTGTTGTTGTTTATGCTTCCTGTAACACATTAGCTATGCAAATAAGCTTTTTATGGCGTAAAATTTTGGCAGGTTTGTTATGAAATGTCTCCATTGTACATTTAGCAATGGCAGAGGTAGTGAAAATGCTGTTTGAATGGCTCAGGCTTGTGTTTTTTGACAGAGACAGTCGAGGAAATGAAAACAGAACATGTTGCAGGTCAGATTCGAACCTGTTTTTCCTACATGAGCACCAAGGCTCAATGTGTCTAGATTTACAGCTAACATTTGGACTTTTTCAGTGATTGTGAATCTCAGTCTCCTTTGGGTTCAATAAAAGGTATAGTGTCTTGATAGAAAGTGTGACTTTAATAAGACACTGCAGTCTTTCTCTAGGAACTATATGTGGTCTGTGCATTAGGAGAGAGAATCTACACCTCCCTGCAATATGTACAGCTGTTAGAAACATTCTTTCATTTGCTTGTCTTATTCATAAATTACCTCTTGATTCCTCAACACACACACACACACACACACACACACATTTGTCCAACCCCTTCTCTGTTCTAGTCAGTCTAAGATGAGCTCATGTTTCATTTAATTATCTCTGACTACAGATTGCTCCTGTAGCCCGTCTATGAGGAAGTGGACATGAAATAGTTGATAAAGATCTTTTTAAACTCCTGACCAATCAGAGCAAGATTTCCACAACCACTTTTACCTCATAGTTTTATTTTGTCATATATATATATATATATATATATATATATATATATATATATATATATATATATATATATAAACACAAATTCTTTATGCTATATGTTTTTTTCTCCTTAATGCTTGATCACTTAATGCTTGATTACACTTTAACCAGTGGCACATACATGCTCTTTATATACATGCACACACATATGCTGAGATACAGTGACTGGTGCAAACCTCTGATGAATCTCATATCACCTTTGAATTGTCAGCTATCCTTTGCCGTTTAACTAAATTGTGCTCTGTATTGAAACATTAAATTTTCATTTAAAAAAAGTAAATGTTCCCACCCGGCGCTGCTGTTTTAATATTTTACATCCCCCCCTCGCTCTGTCATCTGTATATGAAATAAGTGCAATTTGTGTTGCATTGTCATCAATAATTTTGTCACCAGGGCGTAAAAGCTGTGAAACACCCATCCACCCACAGCAGTGTTTGTGTCGCATACGGAGCAAACTGTGATGCGATGAGCAATGCTAACGTTGGCCAAACGTTCTGGATATGATATTTGTGTAACTCAATTCATACAGCACCGTCTAACACGTGTCCCATTTGTTATTGACACAAGGTTCATGGGCTGTTATGTGCAGTGTTATATAGATCTTTTCAATATTGCAAGCAGTGGTACTGCATCCGGTATTGGAAATAAAACCTTTTGTTTTTTCTCTTGAATTATTCTCAGTGTTGTGTTACACTGATTTATATTCAACACCGGCACTAAAATAAAGCCAGGGCTTTCAAGCAGGAACCCCCTGGGGGCCCATGAAGGTACTGTAGGGGGTCCTTAGACTTATATAGAATATTTTTACATATATCTCAAAATGTATTTCTTAAAATGTATGCAAACTCTTTTATCAATTGTGGTTTTATGTTATGTGTTGGACAGCACATTGGCACAATGAATCAGAGGCATGGAAAAAGAAGTAAAGGTAGTTTTTTTCTAGCATTTTTATTGATTGGCAGAGAATCTAGTTGTGTGGTCCCCATGTCAAAAAACCTTGATAGTCCTTTTGAAATTAAAGAAATATTACCAGGAGCCCTGGAAGGTCACTTTTAGGTTTCAGGAACCACCCGGAGAACGTAAACTACAGTTGTGCTGTACTTACAATTATTCCTCCTCCACTACTCCTCATACAGACCTGCAAATAACTCTGGCATGATTATTAATTTTGCAGGTGATTACACAATCCGAGTGCATTACTCAATTTTGTCTCAAAATCTTTACAGTCTCCCACTGAGGTAATGTCCAAGTGCTTGCCGAGGCTTTCTTGGGTCACCACTCTGGTTGCAGGACCCCGGCTCCGCACGGCTATCCAGCAGAACCTGCATCACTGTCAGAATGCTTATTAGCACAAAAAGGGTCAGGTGGGAGGGGAGGGGAGGGGAGGAGAGTGGTCCTCTCATTGTAATGACATCGCTATTTATAGATCTCCATTTCATTAGCCTCCTCTGTTTCAGTGGTGAGATTTCCTCAAGGGGCAGAAGATGCAAGTCCATATACTTCCTCATGTACTGTCCTCGTGTGTAATATGCAGTGTTTGTTGATGCACACTTGTTTTTCTAGGGCAGAAATACTGCATAGCCATGTCTATTTTTCTCTATTTTTATGTTTTTTAAAAAAAAAAAAAAAAAAAATGGATTCATTTTTGTAGCATTAATATGGTTGAATTTATTTATTTACATTTGTAATTTTTCAAATTTCAATTTGATGATAGTTATTATTACATGCATTTTTTTTTTTTTTGTGAAAGTTCAAATTTTGTTTATATATTAGTATTATTTTAAAAGCAGTTTACATGTGGAATGTGTTCAGAATATCTGGCATATATGCAGATTATATTATGTGCACAGTGCACTTTTCGAGCTCAGACCAGTTTGCCTGATGTGTGTGCAGAAATCCAAACGTTTCCTTTAATGGTAAATTAGACTCAAGTATAAGCCTGTGTTTTATTTTTTAGCCTAAAGCAGCATTTCAGGGTCTTATTCTCTGCACAGCACTGCTGTATCCTATTCTCTTCCTATTTGCATTCCTCAAATGAAGTCCCTGTGCCATTGTTCCTTCAGCATTTCATATGTTAGAATGATATATTGAAAGCAGAAATGGGAAAAAGAGTGCAACGCAATGAAATTTTAATCAGCGTCTTCTGGTGCTTTAACAAGGCAAATAATTCTTATTGGCTGCTGTGTTAAGATTTCTAATATTTAATTCATAACAAAGCTGGCGTTATTCTGCTGCGGCCTTGACAAGCCTCGCTTCGTCTGCACGGAACAGCGACTAAAAAAACCTATAAGCAGACATAAACGTCCGAAAGCTAGCGGGCAGCATCCTCAAGAGTGGTTTCTAAAAAATCGACTACTAGGCATTCCTTGGATTTAATCGCTGGAGGGGTTATATATCGATTGATTTGCACTTATTTATTTAACATCAAGAAACCAGCTTAATGCCATCGCTCACTTTGACCGTGGCGTTTTCGGTTAATGCTCACATGTTTAATGCCCCCTCCCTTTTTTTTTCCTAGTTAAACATACACTCCCATGAATAAATGGCCCTCACATAGTTGACAGGAAGTTTTAAATCTAACCCGCTACTATAACTGAAAAGTTAAATGCTAATGTTTGTGTTTTTTGTGACCATAGTGACATTTACAGTCTTGGGTGAGGAAACAAGAAAAAAGGTATGCAGGCCATGTAAACTGTTTAACTCCTGACTGAACGAGTGAGATTTACGTTACATGTTGCTAACGGTGCAAGAGGGAATGCTACTCTAACCAACTCTTCCGTCTTTATATATCTCATCAGTTAAACAATCCAAAAGCCTCAAATAAATAAATCTTCTCTTTCTCAAGAGTACATTGTGAGCTGCCTACATAGACAGCATTTTAAAGCATCATAAGTGCTGTTTTAAACATAGTAAATAATTATGCTAACTTAATACTTCATTTTAGTTAAATCCAAAAGCAGCATCACATTTGTATGTTTATGTAGATGGCAGTATTGGCAGTAAAGTATTGTGATGAGCTCAGGCACAAAATAAATAAATAACTAAATAAAATAAAATAAAATACAGTAAATAAATATATACATAGATGCATGAGAACTGTTAGTGAAACATGCAGTAAATGCTACTATTTAAAAGTTTGGGGTAAAGATGTTTTTAATATTTTGAAAGAAATGCTCATCGACTGTTTTCTGTTTTAATATTTCAAAATGTAATTTATTCCTGTGGTGGCAAAGCTGAATTTTCAGCAGCAATTACTGCAGTCTTCAGTGTCACATGATCTTTCAGAAACTATTAGGCTGATTTTTCTTATTATCAGTGTTAAAGTCAACTATGTTGCTTAATGATTTTTTTTTTCTTCTGGTTTCTATAGTGAAAAAAAGTTCAAAAGAATAGCATTTATTTGAAATATTAACCTTTTATTACATTATAAATGTCTTTACTGTCACTTTTGATCAATTTAATGTGTCCTTGCCGAATAACAACATTCCTTCAAAAAAAAAAAAAAAAAAAAAAAAAACTTACTGACCCTGATTTTTTTTGGAAAGATAGTATATAGCTAGAAATAGATCAATGGGATTTAAAAATATATATATATTTTTAATCCAGCTTTATATGTATTATGAATGTTTTTTTTTATTAGAGTAATGCACCATTAGTTAAGCAACATGCCAACTTCAAACTTGAGATCAATTGCTAGTTGAGAGAACGCGATTTATGTTCTTCACAGATTTTCCTTCTACGTAGAGCGTTCCAAATCAGTCACTTATGATGTTCCATGATAGTCAGAAGGCAGCTGCCTGTGTAGGCAGTAGGCAGCAAGGCAGCTCTCTAGGTTTTGGAATAGAGCTTGTCTCTTCACCCCAAGCCCTTGAAGTTCATTTTTGTAAGCTGAAGCAACGGAAAGATGGCGCAGGGCCAGCCGGAGCTAGGTGCTGTCTCATGTTTCAGTGAGAGGGGGCAGATCCTGTTCTGGGCTCATGGTGAAATGGCTTAATTGGTGTCAGAGCCCCTGGGATAGTCTCTCTCTTTCTTTCTTTCTTTCTCTCTCAGGTTATCTCTCTCTTTCAATTTCTCTCTGTGTGCTCTGAAAAGCGACTCCCCATCCTCTCCTCTCCTCTCCTCTCCTCTCCTCTCCTCTCCTCTCCTCTCCTCTCCTCTCCTTCTTCTCGGCCAGTGTGTGCTGCTTGAATGAGGAGTGAGCAGCACCATAACAATACTTGCTGATGTTTGGGATGACAGAAATGAATACGCACTCAGCTTCTGGGAAAGTGGTGATTAATGGCAGTGAGTAGGGGAACACTGTTCTTTCCTTCTGCTTCACTTTGATGGGGATTGAAAAGCAGCAGAAGAAAAGGGGCAGGTTTTTATTCTCTCACAACGTGGAGGTCATCCTCGAGTACATTATTGCTATTTCTTGCTGCCTTTCACTCCATTTTCTATCCGGTTCTCACTTCTCCATCCTCTGTGTTGTGTGTTATTGTCGGTTGTTGGTCCTCGTGGAGGTCCTCGCTGTGATATTGTTCCAATGAGGCACTGACGGTAGTGGTTGATTGATATGGGGGTTTCAATGGCTATATACTGCCATAGAAGTTTGGGGTGAGTCAGATTTTTGAAAGTCTCTTATGCACACCAAGGCTGCAAAAATACAGTAAAAACAGTAATATTGTGAAATATTATTGCAAATTAAACTAACTATTTGATAACAAAATAACTATTTCTATTTGAATCTATTTTAAAAGTAATTTATTCTTGGGATGGCAAAGCTGAATTTTCAGCATCATCACTCCACACGATTTTTCAGAAATCATTCTAATATGCTGATTTGCTGATCAAGAAACATTTCTTCTTCTTCTTCTTCTTCTTCTTATTTTTTTATTATCAATGTTAAAAACAGTTGTGCTGCTTAATATTTTTGATGAATAATAAGGTTCAAAAGAACAGCATTTATTTCAAATAGATTTATTTCTTTTTTTAGTTATTTGAAATATTGAAATATTTACAAAAATAAATAGATAAATAAATAAAAATCATACTGATGCTAAATATTTGAACAGTAGTGTATGTATATGAAATAGGCAGTGATTTTCTAGTAGGTCACAAAGTGAAGGGTTTATTCTGATAGAGTCATATATAGGGAAAAATAATAAATATAAAATGCGACAAACCATAGAATTGAGTATACAATTCTGAGAACCACTTTTAAAAGGGAGGAGAAAATGATTCCTGTAGACTATCTGTTGTTGTTGACATCAAAGGTCGTGTGTAAAGTCAAATTTTATGGTATTTTGCAGTGAATTTATATACCACTTTAAGTAGATACCAACAAGAATGGGTTATATGACATGCCCTCGACCTCGAAAAATATGAATAGAAAAAAAAAAGTAAAATATGAGTTAGTGTGAGGTAATGCAATGAAAAACAGCTAAATAATAATTTTGTTATAGTTACAATATAAATATATACATATATTTTATATATATATTTTTAAATTAAAATAATGTATAATACAGTTTTATGTTCAAAAAGTAATTTTTATAGTGGGAAACTTTTCAATGTACTTGTCTAAACTACATTTTAAAGCCTAGTTAAAATCATATGGAAACCACAATTCACAGAATTTGACTAGATCTGATTTTGTGCACACTATGTATTCAAGCCTTCATATCAGTTAAGATAGTGAGGTTAATTACTGTCACACAGTTTTTCTTCCTTCACTCTGTTCTTTCTCTCTCTGGCAGTGGCAGGGACCCAGGGACATCGCCTCAGTTACTTGTTAATTCATTTAATCAGGGATCTTGGCACATTACTGCACTCCTGGCTGGTGCAGTAATCTTATTTAGAGCGAGATGCAGAGGAAACCGCATGTCCGCGACCTGAGACTTTCATCCCTGTCAATACACACACTGCTCCGCTCAGCACAGCAGGGTTCTGACATAAGCTGATCCATCCTTCCCGGTGCTGTAAATATGTACACTTCACATTTATTTTCATGCATTAAGCATTTTATTTTGGTCATCAGACACATGAAAAAAGTTCCACTCATAAGACCTTTGTATCCGGCCTTTGATTTAGAGCTCTAATATCAAATCCTCTTTTTGATCATGAAACCTGCAGTGCACTGTTTCATTTCGCATTAAAGTTGAAATAGGTGAACCGAATTCGATGACATGCGGCGGTCGCGATATCATTATCTGTTGTGTCCTACTAGAGACGGCATGCATTTTTAATCATGTGTGCCACGGTGCTCTGTTCATCCCTTCACGCAACTCCTTACGTTTCATATAAGAGCAGAAAAACAAGAGGACCAGCGATCGAAGGCCTTTGGTGAAGTCTCATAGCTGCTGAAATGTAAAGTGTGGGTTTAGACACTGGCCACTCTGCTGACAGCTAGATTTTTGCTCACTTTTGCCTCTCAAATAAGCGGCAGCTCTGTCAGAATGATTGATAGCGATTTGTTTTACGTGGCACAGTTTGAGATTTTTCACTCCTTTTCTGCCTTATAAGGAGTTGGGAGTTTTTAGAAGTGGAGCAATGAGTTTAGTATAAAAAAAGACTTGTCATTAATAGACAGACGAGTGCTAAAAAGGGTTTTTTAGATTTCACACAGTACCTACATGTCAAATATTGATCATAATGATCTAGTAAAATAGTTTGACTCTTGACATCCTTTTTTGTTACTAGTAAAGTTGATGTTTTTCTTACAAATATTGTACTTTCTTTATATAATTGAAAACTACGTAACTATAGTGTGTGGGCGAAACAAGAGGAGAAATGAGCTTCTCTTTTATCACGTAGCACTTCACCTTTTTAATTTGTCCTAGCCTTTAATATAATCATGTACTGTAGACTAGTGCATCCTAACCCATGCAAATGAAGATTATACACCAAGGGCAGAGGGCGTTTCTCAACTTCCTCCTCAAATTAGAGACCCTTTCAGTGAGACACGAGGTGTACAGTAACATTCCTATCATATAATTTTAGCTTATGTATGTCTGCTAATTCTCTACTTGCATTGAGTCTTTAGCTGGCTTTTTTTCTGAAATATTATGAGGATTATATGTGTGTATGTGCATATATGTGTGCATGCAGAGCACGGTCATAGTCACGCGGGTGCGCAGGGATGGTAGTGTAGCAGAGTTAATTTATTTAATGACTGAACCTCTCCTGTCTCCTGAGCCCTGATTATTCTCTCTGCCTGATGAGAGCAGAGATAGAGTGCAGGAAAAAAATAGAGCACACGCACACATGCACACTCCATAATAAGCATTTTAAAGTGTGTTTTATTTTAACACATAATAATTTTTATTTTAAAATGCAAAAAAAAAAGCTTTTTCTAATTCTAATATCCAGAATTCTAATTTCCTTAAATTATCCCAACAAACTATTCTATATATATTATTTCTAATATAATTTTATAAAATATAACTACACTGTACACAATAGTGTGCATTCTCTGCCCCTCTCCTCCTGTCTATCCAGGCACCACTGATCAGGCCAGACTGTAGGGCACACCGCTAACACACAGGGTCTGCGGTAGAATGGAAGCACTGGACCCTTGAGCTCAAGCTGAACTTGGAGTGAAGTAATGAAAACACAACATGATAGCTCAGAGGATGAGAGAGGAGAGCTAGAGCGAGGGAGAGAGTAGGAAAGTCAACGTATAGCATTTCCATAAGCCATCATCAGCAATCCAGCGGAGGGTCGCATAAACTGGAAATTATTTCTTCAGGCATTCGCTGTCAAGTGTTATTCAAATAGCGCCAGTCTCATATTTGAATAACAGCCGACATTTTGAATTAATTAATCAGCCGAGATAGTCCAGGGCCTTTTCTCATTAGCGGACGGGTCAGGCCGGAGAAGATATATGCTCTGGTGATGATATACTTGTCTTTAATCGTGATTTATGGAGATTTGCAATCGCACACAATTTGTCAGAGGTTCTGGAAGCATGCTAAAAATAAATAGATAACAAAACAGGACAGAGCATATTTCATTACCTGATCTTTGATTGATTTGGCAATGCTGAAAAAAATGTGTTTTTCTTTTGCAAGTGCGGGAACTCACCATAAACATCACTTTTGCAATTTCATGTTGCTTTTGTGCTGTCAGCTGTTTTTTTTTTCTATTGCTGTTTATTGCCAATAGTGGGATCTTTATGTAATTTTTACAAAATCAAAGTCAAAGTCAAAGTCAAAGTCTGCTTTATTGTCAATTCTGCCACATGTACAGCACATACATACAGAGAATTGAATATTATTATAATTGAATATTATTTTTAAAATTAAACTATCAATTTAAATGCAATGACAATGTATGTTATCAAAAATATGCAACCTAATAATTTAGGTCTAATACTGTCCATTTTAAGTTATAATTATATATTTTTTTAAGTATATAAGTTAATACACTAGTGTTCAGAAGTTCAAAGTTGGTAAGATTTTTTTAAATGTTTTTGAAAGAAGTCTCACCAAGGCTGCATTTATTTGATCAACACATGAATATTGTGAAATATTATTACAATAATTGTTTTCTATTTTAAGTTTTTTTGAAAATGTAATTTATTCCAGTGATGGCAAAGCTGAATTTTCAGCAGTCATTACTCTAGTCTTCAGTGTTACATGATCCTTCATGTATCAGCAGTCAGTGCTGCTTTATATTTTTATGGAAACTGCTACTTGTTTTTCCCCAGGATTATTTTTTTTTCCGTTTTTTTTTTTTTTTTTTTTTTGTAACAATGTAAACATCTTTCCTGCCACTTTTGATTAATTTAATACATCCTTGCTGAATAACATTTTTAATTTCTTTCAAACATCTTACTGACCCCAAACTTTTGAGCAGTAGTGTATAACTACCTATAAATTTCTCTCAGTACGTATCGTAAAATAGAGATGGCGCGTTCTGTGTCGGCGCCCAATGTAAATAACATCCCGCAGAGTTGCTGACAGTCCAGTGTTAAGCAAACTGTCACTTTTCTTCTCTTGTTTAGTGCCGGACAAACAATTCCAGAGATGCTATCTGATTTAAAACAGGGATGACGGTCTGCTGCTGTAGTTTACATATATTATTATTTTTAATATATATTATTTTTTGTCTATGTGTGTGTGTATTCGTATTGGTAATTCATTCAAGTCCAGGCGGTTTTTGGGAAAGGAGTCTTTCACATCAAGGATTACACAGACCTAGTTCGAGTCGTGCTTAGAGACTCGTTAATGTGCTTATTATTAATCATTCGTCCTGCCAGTACTTGTGGACTGTCAAGAGGACTTGTTCTAAGTGTGTACGTATACACGCCTAAGTACTATGTATGTTTAGAAAGAGAAAAGTTCAGTGCTTTGGAAAATAAAGGCCTGCTGGTTTGCGGTTTGGTGTTTGTGGGTGTGTGCACGTGCTTGTGGCGGTTAAGCGTGTAGAGCAGGAGTTTACGTTGTAATTGGTGTGTCTGGTGCCGAGCGAGGGCTGTGTGTGGAAGTGTTACAGAGTAATAGGAGAGGCGATCTTCTAAATGCCTGAAACAGCTGCTAACTACGTCTGACTGTGTGTTTCAGCATTAACACTGCCCTAACAAGACTCAACCAGCTGCCTGCCAACACAAGCGTTTACACTAGACTCCCAAAGCAGTTTTTTTTTATTTTTTTATGTTTACCGCTGTCTAAAGTAAGTTGTGAAAATGCGGCGAGCTTCCTACAGGTATAAGAATCTGCATTAATAACGTTATCACGACTTTTCAGTGAAGTGCAAAAAGAATTTTCTCTTTCTTTCTGTTTCCCATTCTGTATTTTTTTTTATGCCAACACCATATGTAAATAATACATATAACACCATTTCCCAGGATGCATTCATAGATTTAAGCATTAATTGTTTAAACTTCTGCAATGTGTCACCACATTTCACAGGAAACAAATTAGATGTTTTCTGCATTTCACTTGTATGCAAAGACCTTGTTTTATCCCTTTAGGTGTTTTAAAGTCTTCATTAAAATGAGGCAGACTGCATCTGTGTGAATGAGAGTGTCAATAGTCACATGTTATTATATTTCGTGCATATGTGTGTGTTTGTGTCTGCATATGTATGGGCAGGGGGTAGACGTGTCATATTGGTGTGCGGCCTTCATATAATGCAGCACCGCGCTGACAAAACATTCAAATAAATTGCTGTGACTAAGTCCAAACGCTGGCTTCTGCGATTTTCATCTGACAGGCAGAGGACTCAAAACGTGCCACCCTGACAGCCAATGCCGGGACACCTGTGACAGAGAGAGGGAGGGAGACGGAAAGAGAGGGATGATAGAAATCAGGATATGGCTGATCCGTTACACCACAGCACTCATCAATGCTTGATATTAGGAATGTAAGAAAAGAGCCATGCGTGTAGCGAGACATGACTGGGAGAGGATGTGACATCACGTATTTTGCACCGCTGCTTGTCAACAAGCTGCTGATGTCACTTTTGGCACCACTAGACAACTGCTGTCACCAGAGCCATTTTTTTTTTTTTTTTTTTTTTTTGTTACATTTTACTTGTGGTTTTTAATTTCTGTTTAATTTTTACTTGACATTTTAAAAGTAATTAATTTAGTTATATTTTTACTTTTTATTTTTTAATTATTATTTTAACATTTTTAATTAATAATTAAATAGTTCAATTTTAATTACATTTTCAGACATTGGATACAAATTTCTACATTTATTTCTAAACATTTTATAGTTTATTTATCTTATTAAGCTTATATCAGCTTCCAAATTTACTGTCATTTTTGGTTTGTGTTTTTATTTATTTATTTGTAACATTTTGTTTCATTTTACTTTTATTTCTACTTGTTTTTTTTTGGCTGTACATTTCTCTGTCACTACAGCTATTTGTATACATACCAAAGTTTATTTATTGTACGCTCCCATACATACTACATCAGCTCCTTGTTTTCGCCGTTATAAAGACACTAAACACTTCACTCAGCCACACAGATTATTAAACTTGAATTCTCGCTTTGTCATTTATTGACAACAGAGGAAAAGCAGAAGGATGTCGAACTTGTGACGACGGACCTTCCTCTGTGTCTTACATTCTCTGTAGCATTGTTATTTTGCTCGTATGCCATCTTAATGAGAAATAGAGCCTCATTATGATTTTAAGGATGAGAGGGGAAAGCTTTTAATTAATGATATGTAAATGGTTCTGAATTGATTATGTTGCAATATCAAGAGAGATGGGTAGAAGCTGTGGTGTAATATATTTTAATTAAGAATTAATTAAAAATGATGGCAATTTCAGAAAGCCTCACAGAAAATAGTGGAATTTACTCTCTGTCAGAAGTGAATTAGCCTCTGATTAAGTGAATGCCTTGTATTTATAGCACAGTTATTTTTAAGCCTCACCAGGAAGAATTACACATTTTCTCTGATATAATTAGCACTTGTGTCTTGGTGGTCCACCAATCGCTGGAATGATTGGAGGTCACGTGACTTCTGTACATTCTCATAATCAACCACATTCTGTAATTGACCTTAATTTTGAGACATTTTCACATTTTATATTTTTCAAAGCAAGTCTGATATGCCCTCTCTCTCTTTCTCTGTCTTTCTTCTGTTTTTCCACTGTTTTTCAATGGAGTTTTATTGCCTTTATACTGAGCTAATGACCTTTTTGCATTTTTATATTTTCATTAAGACATTATTTAGTATGTTCATTAAGCCGTTTCCTCATGGTGCATGGGGGGGTTACTATCCTCAAATTGCAAGCAAAACCTGACCCACACACATATAGTATTGAATCTGTCTGTATTCATATTACAATCTGACACATCAAACACAAAAACTGTCTAACTCAATATAAATTTAAGATCTTTGATATCAATATTCTGTTACATAGTCATCACAGCAACAAAGCATGACAGTACAGATACATTCTATATGCATTTTAAAAATCAAAATTAAACACTGTGGAATTGACAGAGTTTATCACAGAGTCGACACTCCAGAGAGAGTGAACTGTGAACATCGGAAGACCCTGATTAACCTTTAGCTGCATAGATCTTCCAGTCCTTTGTTCGGAAAAAGAGACAAGAGAGAAGATGCGGTTCTCAAGAATGTAGGAGGTGGTGGAGAGGCCTTTGTTCTTGCCGATGTGTAGCACGCGTTTCAGGAAAGAGCTGGGATGGGAGTAATCGAGGTGGGGTGGGGGGTCCCTCGTGGTCGGGTTTGATTGGAGTGCTAAGTTTGGTGTTGAAAGGCAGAGGAGAACAGCCTGCTGGAATCAAATCCCGCAGGATCAGTTAGAGCTTCGCAACAAAAACACCTCCATATTCCACAATAAAAACGAAATGCCTCACATAAGAGATCTCACTTGAACGACGCATTAACAAACACGAGGAAGAGAGAGACGCAGATTGCTCTTGATTTTGTGTGAGCGTGTGTGAACAATTGTCGCTAACGTGTTTACATATCGCACACATTATACACAGTTGGTGAGGCATATGAAGGCGGACAGCGAATGTCTGCTTTTCTCTGAAACTCCTTATATAAATGAAATGTATATAAAGGCATTTTAAAAAAGCATACATATATATATATATATATATTGGTCCTAGACAACTTTTTTGCTTTATGAAACTCTGAAACTCGTTATATAAATGGCATTTTGAAAAAGCATATATATATGTGTCCTGGAGAACTTTATTTTGCTTCATTTGCATTTCTTTATTATTTACATTTATTATTTAAAACATTAACTTATTATTTAAAATCATTTTTTAAAATGTATTTACATTATAATACATCTTGTAATTAAAATCAATAAATAAGTAAATTTTTTATTAACTTTTTTAATTAAATATATTTTAATTTTAGATATTGAAATAAATAAATAAAATATTTAACTATTTCCATTTTTTATTTGTTGAAACATTTTTCTCTCACTTGAACGCTGCTTTAACAAGCAAACACTGATTACTCATGATTTTGTGTGTGTGTTTTTCTAGCATGTTTTTTTTATGTCATGCATATGCAAGGATGGAGAGGCTTATAAAGGTGGACAGCTAATGTTAGTTTTTTTTTTCCCCTTTCTCGGTCAAATTAGATGACAATACTAAAAATGTTTTAAGAGTGGAGCTCAGTAGTTTCCCCTCTGCATAAATGGAGAGTTTGAGAAAGAGAAATAGAAATGGAGAGAGGCAGTGATAGGAGTCTAAACAGACAGCATGGAAAGCAAGAGAAGGACAGAAGAAGTGAAGGGGGGTCAGCATGTAAACGTGGGGGTATCAGTTCCATTCCCTACAGAGCATCTCTCTCTCTCCCTCTCTTGCGGTTCACATCCCTCTCTCTCGCCCACCCACCCATGACTGGTTGAGTCTCGCTCCTCTCTTCGACACCTGCAACCAGTTGCAATACATCACTGTCAGGTCTGCTTTCCCCACCCATCCGCACACGTGTATGCGCGCCAGTGTGTGTATGGGGAGAGTTGAGCGCTCCTGACACACACTCCCCGGTGGGAGCGGTTGTAGGTGAGGGTACGTATGGAGATGCCAGGTCCCCTCACCACCCTCCACTGCTCTCACACTCAAAATATCATTCAAATGGAAGGCTGAGGATTTCTATTTTTTGTCCACGGGGCGATCTGAATGCATCAAGAGCGAGAGGTGTACCCGTGAGATCACGCCGGCTGTGTCAGACGCGGCTCCGATTGGCTACCTGTTTAGGGCGCTTTGATCTAGCTAAAACACTTGGTTAGGTTTAAGGTAGTCTAGCACTGGCAGACATTCAACTCTTGGCCCAAGTCTTGTTGACATTGCGACCAAAGAACCGCCCACTTAGACAAGAACAGGACGTCAAGAAGTTTCTCAGGCAAGGTTGGGAATTCATCTGGGAGTTCTTATTTAGAAATTTCACACTGTATAAATATAAACCACGGGTTAATGTTCTTATTTGCATATTTGCAGAGTCAGATATACAGAGCACATGAATATTTAATGAGACAGGCAAGCACTGTTCAGTGTATAATTGGTTGTTTGTTGCTAAAATTAAAGTGTTTTAAAGGAATAGTTCACCCAAAAATGAAAACTTGCTGAAATTGTACTTACCCTGAGGTCATCCAAGATGTTTGTCTCTTTATCAGAAAAAAAATTGGAGAAATTTAGCATTACATCACTTGCTCACCAATGGATCCTCTGCAGTGAATGGGTGCCGTCAGAATGAGAGTCCAAACAGCTGATAAAAACATCACAGTAATCCACAAGTCATGTACACTACTCCAGTCCATAGATTAACGTCTGAGAAAATACTGCCACCTCTGTATATATGCTAGAAGCATAACGTAGAATAGTTTGGTAATGTGAACTGTGAAAATTAGACAAAAATATAATATAATATAATATAATATAATAGTGTCCTATGTATCATCTTTATAGTAACAATAAATTATTTTATTAAAATATTTATTGAAATAATAATTATTTCCTCATTTTTTTATTTTTTTCCTCTTTTTTTTTTTTTTTTTTTTTTAAATACATTTAAGAACTCTAAGACACTTAAGCTTAAATCTAATTGTTCAAAAAATGCCAAAGGGATTAGAAAAATAATTAAACATTTTTTAAAGTCATAGTTTAGTCATAGTTTTGCTTATTGAATAAATTTGCCTCCTTTTTTAAAATGGTGTATAAACAAGATTTAGCAATTTGTTACATCTAATCACTTTTTTCTGTTTAAACTAATAAAAAAAACTGTCCTGTACACCTTGATTTCTAGAAATTATGTAAAGCCAACCAATCAGAACTTCTTGTCAAGTTTGTGTGCAGTATGAATCAGAAGGTCTGTCAATAATTTGCAGTCATCCCATTTGCAGCTGAGAGGTTTAAGGAGATGTTAAAGAAACTAGCGTACATTATGAAATTCAATATAGTGAGTTCCAACTTGACACATTCCTGCTTCTGATGACGGTGCATATTGACATTTCCAACTGTGAATGTGAAAACAGTTTCACTTTTGTTAGTTCATTTAACTTCCCCACATGAGTCTGTGGTCAGTGGCCATACGGCTCAACAGGGGTGCAGAACATGGAATGAAGGCCGGTGTGTGTGTGTGAGTGTGTGAGTGTGTGAGTGTCGTGAATGGGGCAGAATTACAGCAGAGTGTGAAAGCAGACTGTAATGGGGTCATTTGGAAGGCAATTGGCAAGGGTTAATGTACTATGGAGAGATGAGGTGATATTGGAGTGAAATTTGGGGCCCAATAATGTGTTTAAATGAAAAAGGCAGCCATGAGCAGAACACAAGAGTTGAATCAGGAGCTGGGAAGTGTGTTGTGAGTGTGTGGGGAGCGGAGGTGGGACATTTGGAGGGGGCTGTGAGAACGATAAAATTCACAGGCATACAAATGGACGTCAGGCCATCGCTCTCTTTTTCAGTCTCCCTCCTCATGCACATTTTTAAAACAAGAGTTCTCTCTGTGTCTCAGCGGCCATGGAGGAAGTGTTATTTTACCGAGGGCCATCTCGGACAAAGTGCTCCATTGTGCTCTGCAAATTTATGAAATCATTTCCTGTATCATCAAGGAAAACACCAACATGAGAGTATGACAACATGAAATGTCACTTTGAAGGACTGCTTTGAAACAGAGTACCAAGGCCCCTATGATATTCAATACTAGGCATATGTTTAACATTACGGCCCGGATAAACAGCGCAATGGCCCGGTCTTGTCCTGTGTTAAGTGGTTCAAAAACAGCCGTAATGACACAGAGAAGAGCCCTGGAGAGGACGGATCTTTATGCTTTGTTACATTAGCTAGTTCATTAGCGTAATTGCTGTGGGTAATCCTGTTTTGGAGGGAACTTTAAGCGTGGTTCTGGGAGTTTGTCTTTGCCAAGGATCTTAAGGAAGAGTTTCACGCTGCAAAAAATCAGGATTCTTGTCTTGTTTGCTAAAAATATCTAAACATCCTTAAAAGAATGTGTATTCATTTGAAGCAAAATTATGTAAGATTAGACTTGTCAGAACATCTATTAGATTTTTCTATGATAACTTGTATGAATATTGTAGTATGCAATATATCTTTATAATATTATTCATGTATTTGATTGTTTTATTAAAACGTATTAAAAATAACTGCATTATTTTTTTTTCTTAATACGTTAATGTTTTTCTTGTTTTAAGCATAAATCTAATGCATCAAATTTAATTTAATATTATCTTATTCTGTGTAATTAAATTTATTCATATTTAATGTATAATATCTTTATATATTAGTATTGTATTCATACATTAATTTTCTTAAAAATATTATATTATTATTTTTCTTAATGCATTGTTTTTCTTGTTTTAAGCTAATGTTTCAAACTTAATAATTAACTTAATGTATTATAATTTACATAATTGAATACATTTAGTATATATCATATCTATATAATATTATTAATATGTTAATTTTTTTCTTAGAATATTTAATAATAATAATAATAATAGTAATAATTGTTTTTTCTTGTTGTAAGAATAAATCTAAAGCTTCAGGCTCTAAAAATTGCCAAAGGGATTTTAAAATAACTTAATGCAAAATTCTTTGAGCAGTCATACTCAGTTTTACTCAGTTTTGTTTCTCAAGTATATTTGTCTTGTTTTAAGGGTATTTAAGTATTTAACTGGAAAACAAGACAAAAATACTGATTAGGAAAATGATTTTTGCAGTACATCCAAAGGACATGCTGATCTTCTATGGCTACGCTGCTCAGCTTAAACTTTGATCAAAGCCAAACTTCCTTAAGGTCATTCATGTGAATTCCCCCAGAGGTGTTCGTGTGCATTGGAGTGCAGGGCAAGAGGAGTGTGTGTGTGTGTGTGTGTGTGTGTGTGTGTGTGTGGGAGAAAAAGAGCGTACAGTTGGAGTGCCCGTGCTGGATCATTGACCAGCCATTGCATTATCATCAGTCCTGGCCTCCAGTATGTGAATCCCTCTGATCATGTTTAACGCTGCAGCCGGACAGCAGTCATGACTGAAGATTCCTAGAGTGAGGATGTTTTCTTTTATCTTTTGTCTTGAGTTCACCTTGTGAATTGCTCTCTCAGTGCACGTGCAGATCTGTCTCTCTTTTTTTCTGTCTTTCTCTCTCTCTCACACACACAGACTGTGCCCCTCCACTCCTCCTGGGCTGAGGGTTTTGGCGAGGAGCCGGCTACTTCAGCTGAAGCAGATTTTCCCAGGCTCCCACAGGGCTATTTGAGCATGATTCCCATTGGGCCTTAACCCATTATCAATGTTCCAAATCATTTACAGAGTATCTATTGAGTCTTATACTGTAATGAACTCACTTCTTATGGCCTTCTCTCTCTCATCCTCTCTCTCTCTCCATTTATATGAAAGTCAAAGTACTAAAGTGCTGCCCTCAACTCCACTTCTCCATTTTCATCTGACGCCACTGCGCTGTGTCAAAAGCCAGTGTTTGATTTGATTTAAAGTGCTCGAATCCAAACAATTGATTTCAATCAATGGTGGGATTTGAGTTTGATCACTTTTTTGAAAGAGATTTACCTCACATACTTAAATGAAGTGTTGAATGTGCTTTTAGTAGTTATTTGCAGCACTTTAGGTTCTGCAGAAGCCCTCGTCTTATGAAGAACCATTTTTCTCTGTACAGAGGTCTTGAGTTGGCCATATGGTTGATGTTACATTCAGAAGAACTTCCTAAAAGTCTGCTATATATTTTCTTGGAAGACCCATTTATACAGTTAGAGAAAAACCATACTTAATGAGGGGTAGAAAAAAGAAATATGATTTTTATGATTTTTTTTTTATAATTATATTTAATTTTATTTAATATTTTTCCACAAGCTCAAGGTTGCTTAAATAACATAAAGATTCTTCTGTGGCAAGAGCCTTATTTTGATGCCACAGCGCTGAAAAAAACCTATATTAGATGCACATAATGATCAAATCCTGTGTGTTTCCCAATTTAGTGACACAGTGGTGGATCTATCCAGTGTTCCTCAAGCATAAAGCAGGCCTCCCAGTCTGGAGTAAGTCTAGAGATCTCACTCCTGGTGTCAGGCCATGTGCAAGCTTATAGCAGACATCTTCCCTGTCTTTAGGGATAGCCACTCCTCCTCTTTATCTCCCCACAGCAGACATTGGTTGAGAGATGAGGAGATTAAAGCTGCCCTCTCTTTTGTGTAACACCATGTCTGCATTCATGTGAGATGTGTGATTGAGAGGGGTGAACGAGTGCTTAGAGCAGCTCTGCTGTGGATGATATGAAGGGAATTACTCTCCTCCCTGTCTCTCTTTCTGTCTGTGTGTTGTTGTGTTTCTCTCTCATTCACTCAGTGCTTTGTCTATATATATATATATATATATATATATATATATATATATATATATATATATATATATATATATATATATATATATATATATAAAGTAACATGTTACTACGAATGTGAAAACTACATACATTAAGAGCACATCCCCTGCATTCATGTCATGTCACTGAAAAAACACCGTCAGAAAGAAAGAGAGAGAGAGAGAGAAGGCAAAGGGAAGAAGGGAGAAAAAAATCAATGGCACAATCTTTTTCTTTTTGCCTTCTCCAATCCGTAATTGAAATGGAAAATCAAATGAACGGCGAGCAGATAATTGTTTTATCAATATTCCCGGGCTGCCCTACAAGGGTCAGTGGCGAATGATCACGAGGCAGGAATATGACGAGGACGAAATGTGAAATTGAACAGCTAGGAGGCAATAAATCAGTCCTGACAACTAAGAGTGACCAGCACGTACCCACAGCGACCTGTATATCCCCCTCTCAGAGGCTGAGTGTGCTGAATGAAGAATGTTCATCTCATTACCCATCTCTCTTAATGTCCTTATCAGATATTAGCCAAAGAAATTTCTCAGGAAACGTCAAGGTCAGTTTGGACGGTCATTGTTATTGTTGTAATATCCTTACTGTAACCGAGGACAGATGCTGGTGACTTGAAGTCAAAAAGGTTTTAAACATTTTTCGCCCCATTATGTATTCTCAAACCAACACATTTGACTGACTTTACAAGTCTTGTAAAACTCACGGCTAAAACTGTTGCTGAAAAGCAACATCCTAAATCAGACGTCAGTCCTTTCAAATACAAACCATCCTCTAGCCAGACGTTGACAAAAAATATGAAATTGATTTGGTTGACGGGTGTTAAAGAGTCGACAGTAGAATGTCACAAACAATGAATGGTGGCAGTCGCCGAGAAAAAAAAATCAATGGGGAAAGGTACGTGCGCGGGGGGTGGAGTGTTTAGAGAAGGACTTGGCAAGTGCCTGCTGTCCCACGGTTAAAGATCCATCTTCCTGGACTTGTGATCAAAAAGGAAAGCTGGATGGGTTTAATGAAGGAGGGATCCAGAGAAAGCTGACAATACAGATATAGATTCGGCAGCGCAATGCTTCGCACATCAGAGCAGACTACTGTCAGTCTGACTTATTGAAGATACATCTTAATCAAATGTGCAGAGGCAGTAGAAAGTGATTGAATCTTCTGTTGTGCTGGATTTGATTAGGCTGTTGATATTGAGAAACGCAAAGCTCTAGTTTTAGTCAGCATGTGATGTTTATACTGTCAAATTTTCATATGATTTAGCTTTATAAAACTATTACATATTCTGAAAGGAAGGTTAAAGAAAGTTCATACAAAGAAAAAATAAAATGTTTACTTAGCCTCATGTCTTTCCAAACCTATATAACTTGCTTTCTTCTGTAAAGAACAAAAGGAGAAGTTTAGCAGAATGTCCAAGCTGCACTTTCTATAGAATAGAATGGTGATCATGGCTGTCAACAGTTTGTTCCTTACAATAAGCTATTATTTGGCATTAGAGAACCTGAAATATAGAGTATTAATCGTATGGAGTACTTTTGGGATTCTTATTTATTTATTTTACCTTTTTGTAGCTTGAAAGCCTGTGGCCACTATTGATTTGAAATAGAAAAGTGTTGTGTGAACATTCTTAAATCCTGTTTTATGGAAGAAAAAATGTGATATGGGTTCGGAACAACATATGCCAAAAAAAAAAGTGTTTAAGTATTGACACAGCTTTGTTTAAGTGGTCATTACTGTTAACCCCTCCTCTGTGAGTCCCGTTACTTTGTTGGGATTGCATTTGTAAAGCCCGGGCCATATGCTGCTTCCTCTTTAGCTGGGATTATGCCACCATTACTGCTGATAAAGGCTGTTTACAGGCTTGGCGCGGGGGTTGGCGCTTAGGGCGATTGGAAACTGGCACTGGTCTCAGTAGAAGTGTTTGGCTGGTGCCAGCTGCTCAGTGCCCTAGCCGTTCTGTTTTGTAACAAGTCTTTCAAAGTAGAAATGCCACATGTTTGTGACATTTATTTTACCTTGGATGGTCAGTGTGGGTTGTACTGGAAATATAATTATGTCTAACTGGTAGTGGTGATTTTGGGGATGTGCTGGGTTGCCTAAATGACCAGTCAGCAAAACAATCTTAAGGAAGCATTGACTAAGTAGTCTGGTTTTGGGTTCAGCTGACCTGGTGGAAACATTGTTTACATAAGACAAACATTCTTTGTGCAAAAATATTATTGTTTTTGTTGTATTTCAGTGTATTAGGTACAGTGCAGCTACCGAGAGGTTCTGTTTTAGTTAAAATGCAGTCACATCGGTCAAATTTCGATGAATTTTCATAGGCACAATCCAATCATTTCAATAAGAATCCTTGTGATCAGGGATTGATTTCTTTTTGACCAGCAGAAAGCTGCTGGTTTGAAAGTGACTTCTCTGTGAACTGTGCTTCGTGCATCGCTACACTATTGACAAGAGACAATGGACCTTTATTTGCCCCCGAAATTTCATCGAAATTCCGCTAATGTGACTGCACCTTTAGCAAAGGGTTAAAGCTTTAAACTTTAAGAAAGGAGCCTATTGGTTGCTACACATCGATTGTTCCTCCTAACAATCAATTCATCCTTCGGCACGTCAATCAATGTGCGTGGTTCGCTCGGTGTCGCGCTATGATAATGACCCGTTCCCATGACACCGGGGGCCCCGATGGCCTCGCGCGTCTCTAATTAATAATGTAAAATCAACAACTGCCTGATTCCCAGGCAATTGTCTGGCCATCCTTTACCTGCACTTGTCAGGCTGATGCCTTTCATGCAAGCTCATCTGTCTGAGAGAGGAAAAAAAACAACAAAAAATGTGTCTCTATTCAAGTTCAGCCAAGACTAGCATACACAGCACAGCTGATTGAGTGTATTGATTGGCACCATGAGAATCAGCCTCTTTGATCAAATGCACATTGAGGCTGATGTGTCTGCACATGATATGCTCTTTTGTAGACTTGCCAGACCTGTTTTCTTATCCGCTCGCTGAGAGGGGTTTGAATGCAGGACAGTGAGACTCTGATTAGCTTTTTGTACGATTTTGCATTTGGTCGGCGAGCTTGATACTAGATGTTTTCCTGTGGAGACATACTTTTATAGTAGTTAAAATCAAGTGATCCAAGACATGATTGTGTGTGTTGTCCATGCATGCAGTGATCTTTTCAATGATCTTATTTATTGATTTCAACAATGACTTTTAAGCTTTTAACATCACATTTTTATGGCCCTTCCATGTCTTGAGGCTTTGTTGCTTTATTTTGTTTTGTTGGGTGTCTTAAGTTATCTCTCTCTCTCTCTCCACTCATTGGGTGCCCAGGGAAATCACGCTGATCAATATTTCCCATTTTAGAGGAATTGCAGCAAAGATTCAAGGAGAGCATAATTTACAGTACCTTCTTCTCAGCTCTAATCAAAGTATAATTTAAATGTGCCCTGTGAACAATTGAGCTGAAATTAAAATAAACCACACAAGCATTGTGAAGGTGTGTGTGTGTGTGTTTTGTTTGCATTCTTTTAGAGGTCAACTTGTGCTGTATTTCAGAAAAATATGTACAGACTCTCTCACTATATTATGTGTTTGACAGAAAAGCAGCTTGTTCTGGTTTTGAATGTGTGTATTTATAATTATTCAAAGTTTGTCTTCTTAGTATATAAATCAAAGGATGTAATTTCAGCTGCCTTTTATGATGGTCAAGGGCCATTGCACAACTCAACCTCACGCTGTCTTACCATTTCAGCTGCGAGGAGATCCTTTACATACCGATGTGCACTTCCCAGCTCCTTTTAGCATGCTGGTCGTTTTCTCTTTCTGCTACTGTTCCTGAAAGAAGAAACCATTTGCGCAAATGACCACAGCTTTCAGAAAAGAGCTCGGATTGCATGTTAGCATTGTCATGTTGAAAGAAAAACCTTTAGTAGCTGCTAACTGGTGAGTTAGACAACAAAACGGATTGCACATTCAATAATACACTTATTCACTGAAAAAAATGACTCATTGAATTTACTAAATTTTTTTAAGGTAAGTGGTTGTAATCAATTTATTTTAGCTACATTTAAATAAACAAATTTAATTGACTAACTTTCAACTAAATTTGTTTATTTAAATGTAGCTAAAATAAATTGATTGCAACCACTTACCTTAAAAAAATTTAGTAAATTCAATGAGTCATTTTTTTCAGTGTTTGTGAAGTAAATACACAACTGGGTGTTTCTTCAACTAAAAGTGCTTTTTGCCTTGTGGATTCTGAAAACACTTTTTTCACACTTTAATGTATTTAATATGTCCATTAATAGTGTATGCATGACAGTATAATTATGTAATTATTTGTGATGTCATGAACACTTCCATGAACACTTCCACCACATCTCAAATTATGTCTTATGTGTAATGCCATGGATGACACTTTTGTCTTGCTAAAGGTAATTTCACAGCACTTTATGCATAGTAAATTCCTAATTATATAATATTTGTTTAGATTTTTGCATAATTTGACATTATGGCTTGACATAAATATTCTATAAATTATATTAATTTACATATCCCACTTACAAGTGAAATTTACCTTAATTCTTCACACATCTCAAGCTTATATGTAAGCTTTATATAGGCCAAATTGCTTAGTTGTGGTGGAAATGACACTTGAAATATTTGTAATAATATTTGAAAATTAATTTAAAAAATCACAAATAATGTTGAAATGATGTATTTAATATTTTTGTTTAGATCAGAATAGTTTTAAACGTCTAATAAATCTTATTTTAGGATGAACTTTTAATATTTAATGTTCAAAGTCTTTGATTATGGTAAAACAAACCTGATACATAAAAGTATTTGAAAAGCAGAAAAATAAATGATGAAGACATAACCAAAAATTTCCAGGGAGGATATTCATATAACAAAAAGAAAAATGTTTATATCTGTTAGTTTAAAAAAAACAAAAAAAAAAACAAAAAAAAAACTCAACCCCTGGGACATTAGTACCCAAATTTGAAAGTAACACCCAATTATATAATGAGTTAAAAAAGTAATATTTACACTGACTTTTCATATAAATTGCCTTTATGTATAATTAAGTTTATTTGTTTATCTAATCCATTGTGGTAATATAACCTACAACAATATCCAGGTTCTCTGCAGGGAAAAACACCTCAAGGCATTTTGGTGCAGATGACAAGAGCAAGAAAAGGGAAAGAAAATATTTATACAGTCCCCTAATGTGGGGCTTTTTGGCTGCAGAGATTCTTTTGTGGAGCCCGAGGGTGTTGTGTAGTGCTTTCTTGCTCATGCATGTCTGTCTGTGCACTGAATCAAGCCCCAGTCCCCGTGCAGGAAGCCCTGCTTCAAGTCTCAGGGGCCCGGAGAGCTGCAGACGAGATGTTGGCAGCGGCCGAGTTAAGCTCGGCTAGTGCGGACGGACCGTGATATATGACTCATGCACTGTGCGTATGTGTCAGTGATGAACGCTTCTGGAATTTCCCTTACTCCAAGTTTTTTTCTTTTTTTCATGTTCACTTTTTTATTGGGGTGTTAACAGTAATGGTTTATGATGGCGAAGGTTTCTTTTTTCCCTAAAGTGTTTTCACGGTAAGATTTTGGAAAGGAACAGCCCAGACTGCTTTTAAAAGAAGAAAAAAAGTACTTTTAAAAGTTCTCCTCTGAAATGTGGCTTCCCTTACAAGGCCCATGTGGTCATGGTGATCTGTAGTGATTTGTTTGTTGTGGGTTGGTTTGCTGAAATGGAGCTCCAGCCTAGAGTTATCTGATGGTATCAGTTACAGGCTTATTCAGTCACTGAAGTATCGGACACTACGTATGAAGGCACTGCCAAATGGGTCGGGATGTTTAGGCTGCGTGTGCTTGAGGTGAGTTTGAGTGTGTATGAATGTCTAGGGTTCATGGAGTGTGTGCTGGGTTCAGCTGGTTTCTCATGGCAGGTGTCGACAGGGTTCGATCTCCGCCTGTCACAGGTGTGTATATTCAGATCCTCGGACAGTCCTGGACAGCCATGAAACGAGACATTAGTATCTCCCTCTCTCTTTCACTCTCACTTTTCCCCTCTTTCTCTATCGTACCATCTTCCTGACCCATTCTCAGCTGAAATCAAACAAAAAAGAAGAGAAAACAGCCTTAGGCATTATTCGGATGGGAGTTTGTTGTCCGTGATTGGACTGTCCTTATTTAATTTTCTTTTTATGTCAAGGTTTTTTTTGGGGGGTCTGAATTCAAGTAGATTAACCAAGAAACACAACTTAAAATTTAGCTTTAGTTATAGTATTTCATTGAAAAAATATAAAAATAATAATAAATATATAAAATATACAAAAAATAAATAAATAAAAAAATAAGATAAACCACAGCCAGAGATTTAGCACTGTTCAGACACTAATTATTTATTAAGGTACAAATTTCACCAGCAAAAATGGTCCATTGTCAATCGAGATGTATGAAGCATCGCTCACATCAAAGAAACTTTCAAAACAAGCAGATTTCCATTGGTCACTGTGGCAAATTTAGAAAAATAAAGAAAAATCAATGTATTATAAAAGAAAAATCTTGAACCCGATGCAAAATCTGTGTGGAGAAATGTTTTGCACTTATGCAACATTTTAAATCGTGCAGATTCATATAGAAAAGACTGGAAATTTTATGGTTTCAGATAACATTTAGTTCATGTCAACCTTCAAACCTGAAAATTTCCTTCTCACGTAATCAGTCACATAACAGTGTTCAACACTGTAGCAAGTGTGACGATCATATAGTTTAAGTTATAAATTATAATATTTATAATACATGTTTACGTATTAAAACATGCAATTTAGCTCTTAATTTTCTATAATTGTTCTGGCAAGTGACTGGAGAGAGAAACACAAACATTTCCAATTCGAAATAAAATCCTGTCCCCATCCAAAACAATTACAGTCCAAATAGGGTTTTTGCATTATCATTTTTACTGTAGTTGTGTAGGAAAATCCAGATATGTTCAATTTGGAATAGATTTAAAGTCCTAAAATACATTTGGTTTAGCCAGATAGAGTTTTACACAGCACCACCTGCACTATACCTTTTCTTCTCTCTACACGCCATGAGCCTTCTGAAGAGGTGTGTGTGTGTGTGTGTGTGTGTGTGTGTGTGTTTGTGTGTGCTTAGAGGAGCTAATGTTTCGGAAAATGTCACTTTCACTGGCTGGCCGTGGTTTGTCGTAGGTCAGGCTCGGGGTGTGGGCTGATCCAGTTATTAAGTCCAAAATCCCATAAACAGCAGTCTCAGCCCAATTAATAATTTACATAATTAACATGCAATTTTAAGTTGGGGCTGGCAGAGCAGGAGCCGTTTAGGGGAGGGAGGGGTTGGGCGTGTGGGGGGTAATTAGGGCTTACGCAGCCGTGCCGCTAGGACCCCTGTTGGCAATTCCAGCACATTCCACACACTCTCTCTCTCTCTCTCTCTCTCTCTCTCTCTCTCTCTCTCTCGCTCTTCCGCATCCTCCTCAGCATGGTCGACTGACAACTGGGCGACAGGCTTTCCCAGCTAAAGCGAAAGCCCCCTCTGACAGTATTAATAGTTGACAAACTGCGCCTAAAGCCTGGGCATTGTTTCTGTCACTTGTTTGGTTTGATGTCAGTGTTAGCCGTTATAAATCAATAGTGTCAGGATTTGGTAATGTTTATAGCAGAGCCAAGGTTTATTATTTCATGTGACTGTCATGGACAAATAGTATTTATCTTAGCTGTCTATAAATTACGGCCGACAGACTGTTGGTTTACCCAAACCCACTCCACTCTAGCAGGGACCATTCCGACATCCACTTCCATATTTAAAGCAATTTATTTTCCCTGAGCTGGAGCCAGACGTTAACCCCACGCTGGTTCTCCTTTCTCTCTGTCGGCCCACGTGTGTGTGTGTGTGTGTGTGTTGCTGCAGTGGTTTCTGCCGTCACATTAACACTTCCTAAACAGCTCAAGGGCAGACCTCGAAACATGACCTCTCACATCTCTCACTCCAGGAATTTTTCTTTTCTTTTCTTTTCTTTTCTTTTCTTTTCTTTTCTTTTCTTTTCTTTTGCCAATCTTTCCAATATGTTGAGCTTTCCTTTACTATCCAGCATTGTTTTAAAAACCCCCTTTTGAAACCTCTGATTTTTAACTATCCTGTCCTGTCCCATCCCATCTCATTCCGTCATATCAAATTGTCCTATTCCTTTGAATTTTACACTACCAGTCAAAAGTTTTTGAACAGTAAGTTTTTTAATGTTTTTTAAAGAAGTCTCTTCTGCTCACCAAGCCTGCATTTATTTGATCCAAAGTACAGCAAAAACTGTATTTACAAGGTGGAAAAAAAATCACTTTGCTATAGTTATACTTAAACCAGCCCTTGCTTGTGTCGTTTTAGTAGAACAATGCTGTCTTTTAAAAGATAAAAAGACGATTTGACCACAAAATGTAGTAAAATATTACCACTTCTCTTCTTTGCTCTTAATATATATATATATATATTCTATCATGTTTACTGTAGGGATGGAATTACATGTACATTTACAGCAAGCAATGGTTCTGAACTGGGGAGTTAACTTATGATATTATGTTAAATTCAAACAGCAGTATCCATATTTATCTCATGAATAGTAAGATAAATAGGTTTACAAAAAAATGTAGAAAAAAAAAATGTAGATGTCAAATGCTCTATTTTCAATTAAACCTAATATTTTGAGGCTAAACTGCAGGTTGCATGACATGCGTAATAGTAGTGTTCGACCAATGGTGTTTTTGTTTACTTTCATACAATAAACAGTTTTGAGTGCTGGGTCGCAACATAAAAATCAGTTCCGAACCACTGCAGCGAACGAAGTGACAAATTAGTACATTAGGATCCAACGACGAAATATTTCTCCTGCTCTCTCTCTCTCTCTCTCCTTAGAAACTGACCATTCCTTCTCACTCCACCTCCCTCTTCCTCTCTTTCTCCGTGCCTTTGATGATAGCCCCGCTGTCTCTGCGTGTAAGAGATGTCTTTGGCCTTGGAAATGATTTCTTGGTGGCCAGGCCCAGCTCCGTGCTATTGATCAGTGGCAGCCATTGACTACCAGTTCCACTTGCAGCAAGGAGGTCATTAGTTACCCACACACACACATTCATCAGAAGGCAGCCGTGGATCACTTAGAATGCTAATGCACACGCTAGTAGCTGACAGCTGGACCAGGGGGAGAGAGCGAGTGAGAGAGGGTTGGCTGTAGGGTTGTTCCTATGTTGAGGAGGGTGTATCAAGGGAGCGCATGCTAAATTGTTTGCGTGTGTGTACAATTGAACTCCGTATTCTATTCTTAGCGGCCCGTCTGCTAACGTGTGTGCACTTTTCCTTATCATACCACTCCTGTGGCCAAGCCTCAGAAATAGTGACGAAAAAGAGAGATGACATTGGCTATCCAGCCTGTACCTGCATTTGCAGTCTCTTCTGACAAGGGCCACCATGCCTGACCTACCTTGTTTTAGCCTACGGCTGAACGTGACCATACCCTTTAAAATAAAAACAAACAACGCACGAGGAAAGTGAGGCAGCGAGAGAGAAAAAGAGAGCGAGAGAGAGCTTTATAATTGGGCCAAGTGAAACTGCGGGAGGTGGCCGAGCCTCCACGTTCGCCTTTTGTATATTCATGACCCCCCTGACTTGATTGATGGAAGGATAGCGTTTGGTGACACTGTCATTTGCAAGTTGAAAAGGTAGCACAGTGGCTGGAGCTGCGGGCTGGGGTCCAGGCTAGGACTGTGGTACGAGCCGAGCGAGAAAGAGAAGGAGAGGGGCTCATTTCTATGCTGATGATATCCAAAGCCATTCTCATTTCCTTTGTCTCCAGTGGAATGACATCTGCTGACAACAGACACTTTCCAAAGGGCTCCACAGTGGTGGAACAGAAAGAAAAAAAAGTAGGATTCTGGGTTTGAATGTTATACAACTTAAAAACGAATACTGTGTATCGTAGAAAAAAAAAAAAAATTTGCACCTAATAAAATATACAGTATATTCAGTGTATTCTATGTAGACTGTTTATGGGAATTTAAATCTGCAAAAAACAGCTTGTTTTTGTGGTTCTGACAACACAACTGTGAGCATATTGCTGTAACACACTGTATGACTGTCTGCATTGACATATAAACACCTCGATGTGAACCACAACTGTATTTGGATGGCTGTCAGTCTTAACAAGGTCATCTGCATACAAGATGTCTTAAAGATACAATAGCAAAAACAGCCTGTAAATAAAACAAATTTATAATTTGATAATAATACTTTTTATTTTAAATAAAATTTTTATTTTTTATATTTGTAATAAATAAAAATCTAAAATAAATATTTTTTAATTGATAATTTATCCTCAATTAATTTTTTTTAGTTTAAATTACATGTATAAGACAACCTAAACATCCCACAGCGTTCCTACATGACAGGCCAATTGGTGAAACACTAACGTGTTCATACACAGAAAGACACATCCATACACTCTGTTCAATCTGCTCACAGTTTCCAGTTGTGATGTGAAATGTGCAGGTGTAGCTCTCGTCTTTGTATTTACACAAATTAACACATAAAGTGTAATTACCCCTGTGGAGTCGGTTGGAAGTCCACAAATGAGGGCACTGCTGAGGCCCCTGGCAGCTGACACAGAGAGCCAGAGAGAGAAAGAGGAGAAATTAGTAAGTATCAATTAAGTGACAGTGATACTGATGAGTGCTCACTCTGAAAGGTGTCAGATGAAGACTGTGTGTAGGGACTAAACCCAGAAGACTGCAAGATTTGAATGCGCCATGGGGTCTTTGTCACTTAATGCTGTCTGTAAAAGCTAAGATGAGGACAACAGATGGAAGATGAGCACAGAGGGGCTGCACAGCTCAAACATAGAACAAAGTTTTAATGCTGTTTTAGAAGTCTCAATGTCAAAGGTTTTTGAGCTAGAGTTTTGGTTTTACATAGAAAAAAATATTTAATGTATTCTGTATCTACCGTTCAAACTTTTGAGGTCGGTTAGATTTTGTTTGTTGCCTTATATTCACCAAGGCTGCATTTATCAAAAATACAGACTAATAAATAATATTGTAAAATGTTGTTGCAATTTAAAGTAACTGCTTTCTATTTTAATGTATTTCAGAATACAATTTTTCAAAGATGAATTTTTATCGGCCATTACTCCAGTCTTCAGCATAATATGATCCTGCAGAAATCATTGTAATATGCTGGTTGGTGTTCATGTGCCTGAATCCGAATACGGTATTCGGAAAGGTTATGATGTGTACTACGGCAACCGTAAAGGGAATAAATACGATATATACGAGATATATGAGAAAAATATATTTCAGTGCTTTCTTTCACAATTATATCGTTGGGTAATTATCCTGTATATAAATTGCGGGCATCATGGAGCCGTTATTAATATGCGGGACATTGAAATCACTTATGAATGCACGTTTGCTTTTTACTTTCACTTTTGAGATTGACGATCACACGCAGCCTAATCTACTACGGCGCGGCACTACTTACCACACATTTCACAAGATTAGATGTTTGTCAGTGGTGCTCAGGATCTGCAAATCATTCGACATCGTCCTATCGGTCATCTCTCCTTACCTCTCTCTGTTTATGTGGTAAGTGAAATTTTATGTACTGTAATGTAACAGGCTACTGCTAGCAAGCGGCTAACCATGTCCCTTTTGTGGCTCCGTAGAACGCATTATTCGTTTTCCGTGCCTTTCCGAATACGGGCACATCCCTATTTTCTTATTATCATCTAAGTTGAAAACAGTTGAGGTGCTTAATGTTTTGTGGAAACCATGATATATTTTTCAGGATTCTTTGATGAATAGAACATCCAAAAGAGCAGCATTTATTTAAAATAGAAATCTTTTATAATGTTATAAATGTCTTTACTGTCACTTTGAATCAGTTTAATGTATCCTTGCTGATTAAAAGTGATAATTTCTTCTACAGAAGTTGAAAGAATCTCTTTATTTAGATAAGTAAATACATGTGTGTGTTTATAAGAGACAGAGAGAGACATTGTGTAGTTGCACTTGTCTTCTTTCTCGTATTGTCTTGGATTCCATAGATATACAGAAATGAAGAGCGAGAGAAAGAAAGAGAGAGGGAGAGCGAGAGGGAGCGCAAGTGTGATGGATAAGCTCAGGGGCTGTTTACAGCAGTGTGTAAAGCATTAAAGAGCTGGCAGAAGGGCCATTAGCATAAATGTTTAAATCAGACAAACAAACTTATGTACCCAAATGAAAATGTTTTCCTGCATTAATCTGGAGCAGAAGGCTCTAGTAGAACAATTAGTGCCTCTCTCATTCGCTCTTTCCCACTCTTTCTTTTCCCCCAACTCGCTCTTATCCTCTCTCTTTCTTAGCCTCTCTTTTATTCTGCGAGTGTTTATGTTTAAAGACCTAGGACGGCATTTCTCCGGTCCCCTATTAGTGCCGAAGCATCGGACACTTTAGAGACCCTGTTTCAAGAGTTGGCGAGTAATTGTCAGCCTGGTGTATTATGACTGAGTTTGTCAGACAACTGTGAAGTTTCACAGACCAGCTGCGAGGCATCAGACTCTCTTCGTCTCGCTCTCCCTCTCTCTTCCCGAGCTTCTAGTGTTGAGGACCAGACTGAAGCTAGGCTGATTTAAGGCCTTGTAAAAGTGTCGGCTTTTTAAATACTGTTTGCATGCCGCCTCCCGGCAGACATTTCATATTCAGCAGATTTACATGATGGCCATTATTATGATTTTATGAAGCGTGAGCTTTTAAAACTATTGCCTCAGAAACGCTGGGGCAATTTCTGAGATAGTTCACAAGCTCATGACTTGAAGAGACTGTAAAGATCAAAGTGTGAAGCTCAGATTGGGGATAGAGAGCCTTTTTCAAATATACCAATGCTCTGCTGCAAAACCTAGTGAGGTGCCTACATAGGCAGCAATTGATGGTATCAAAGGTGCTTCCTGATGCAAAGACAGTTTAGAAACATAGGCAACTTAATTATATATATATATATATATATATATATATATATATATATATATATATATATATATAAATATTCCATTAAACCTGTTTGTTTTCTTAATACATCAAATTATGGCAGTAAAACATGTTGCAAAAGGCATTTCTTGTTTACTTGTCGAAGTGGTAGGCCTATGTGAGTTTAACCTGTGTACTGGAATACCAAGGAATATCAGTTCTAACCTGGTTCACCAAGATGTTCTACCTGGGACCTGTCAGCTATTATTTCATCTGATCAACCACAGCTAATTTTGGACCACCTAATGGCCATTTTATATCTAGAAATGATATTCAACCAGGTACCTTGAACTAGTTTTAGCTGGAGTTTGTAAGTATTTGAAGTTTCCATTAAAAAGAGTGTATGGGGGATTCAAGATGCCTGTGTGCTTCATTCTGAGGAAAATCCCTTTCACAGTAAAATACAGAAAATCCCTTTCACAGTAACCTTGTGTGTCATGGAATGGCATAAATCCAGTCCGTTTTTTACATGCCCTGTCGACACTGCCTTACATTCGCTATTTGTTTAAACTAGCCGATAAGCTCTTCAAAGTTCAGCTGCTCAAATTTTCTCTCTGAGAGGTTTTCTACTCCCTTTTTTCTCCTCAAATGTTAAACTTACATAATTTACGGCGGCCCGTTCCAGCACTCTTGGCCTGGCCCTTCGGGCCTGCCTCCATCCATCTTTACAGTAGTGTAAGCACTGATAGCAGAACATGCTAGGTGTGACAGAACCTCTCCTCTTGTGGATCGGACTTGACGTTTCTCTCGTGGAGAGTTATGGCTGTTTTGGTAAGACTGGCGAGCCAGGAGGGCTCTTTGCTGCAGGGTGGAGTGATAGATTCAGCTGCCTGAAGCATCCCAGTGTGTTTATCCATGGCTAGTATGGCAGCTTTCAGAAGACATTTACCCCATGATTTGCGATGAGCTTATGTGTGAATAATTAATGGCAATTAATCCTTAATTACAGTAATTAGGCAAGTCACAGGAAATTAAGCTGCAGCTGGAGAGGCCCTGCGCGTCAGGGAGGAGGAGAAGGGAGGACGCACAGGCGAATGTGGCATGGCGGTGCTGCTGGAGCAGCAGAGGGTGGCTCGGGTGGCACGGTGAGTGCCGGTGTGTGCCCATGCGAGATTGGCAGCCTCGGTGTGGCGTGCGGTGACACAGATGCTCAGCGGGCATAGAGCAGAGCTGCTAGCGTTACGGAACAAAACTCTTTTTAGCTATCCCCCTTTTCTTTCCTTATTTTCATGCCTTCTTTTCGGCAGTCCCACGTTTCTTGCAGCTTGCAAATATAGTTATTGACCCATTGCCATTCTGAGATCTGAGGTCCACAGAGATTAAGATTTGAGTCATCTTCTTAATTCTTTTTTAATAAAACCTAAATTTATGGCATTTCCGAGCACTTGGGGCATAAAGCACTCATGCCAGGTTGCCAGGAAGACCTGGTAGGTAGAATTCCAGGCGCGGGACACTAACTCATCCGATATGCTGGCAAGACTCCTGATGTCTGCGGCAAAGAGCTTAAAATAGGCCAAAGTCAGATTTGTGCTTTCATTGGAGCAAGTGGACATGGGGAGATGTTTGGATTGTGTTAGCTCTTAATTGAGACGGGAGTCCGAGGAGACGCTGGTCTATTTTTTCCGTTTAGTCCAGAGCTCATTTGCGTCTTATCATGCCTGCCTGTGTGAATTTCCGCTCCTTTCTTCTACTGTTACTTCCAATTACGCTGTTATGCACATCACTAATTCGTGTGCCAGGGCCTCTGGATCAGCCTTGGGTTTCATCTCTGCCCATTTCCAACACAATATGACCTTCATCTGTGTTTTTCTTTGGGGTTTTTTTTATGTGCACTGCGGTCAATTTACTTTTAAAATTTTAGGTGATCCACAGGGCTCGAAACTGGGCCCATTTTTAGTTAATTTATTTTTTTGGTAATTTATGCTTCATGCTCACCTGTCTGAAACACCTTAATAATATTTTCATAACTTCATGTACTGTACATGGAATTTAAAGCCAACTCCTGTTGTTCCATGTTAGGTTTTTGGTATGATGGGAATAATTATAACTGAGAGCCTAGACTCGTTTTTTTTCCATATTCACTACCAGTTTTTGACAGTCTTCTCTCCTATGCGTCATTGAAGTGGCAGCGTGGGTTCATTTTTATAACACGGAGGGAGAAAGGGAGTGTTTTACTAATAGGGGGTTTAAGCATGGTGAGGCGCCCAACTGTGATATTACATTAACCCACCCTGCCTCACATAGCCTGCCACCGACGACAAGATTAAGAGAACACACACCACCCCACTCTTAGCTCTCAAATACTCCACTTCAAATAATGAGAATTTATTGAGGAGCTCAAAGATGCTCCTCTTACACCTCCTTTACCTCTTCCCCCTCTTTTATCAGGACGCACAGCGGAAAGCATGCCAGAGTGCCTCCGATGTGGATGTGCACGCTCTCTAATGATGGCGTGCCTGCCTTTTTCTTCTCTTTCAATTTACAGCAAAAAAATTGTTCAGTTCCACATAACAGTCACATAGTTAAAGCTCATATGTGTTAACCCTTTTAGCTATCCATTATAATAGGAGCTGAAGCATTTGCACACCATGGGCGCTCTGACTGTTCAAGCACCATCTACATGTGCTCTCTATAGGCATAAATTTTCCTCCATTGCTTCCTCGGATAATCGCACAGAATCCAAGCACCAGCGAATCCTTTAGCTCCAGACAGAGAGAGCAAAGGAGAGAGAGAGACTGGTGGTGTGAAGTGACAAGGTCAGCAGGTTCTCTCGTCGCTCTACAGAATCTTCTGTATAAGTGAAATAAATGAGGCAGTGTTAGCTGCTAACGGAACGCGTGTCACTGCGATGCTAAAGGCTAACCGCCGACTGCCACGCCTTCAAATCTCTGGGTAGGCTAAGCTTCAGCATCAGCGTAGACGTCCTGTTAAAGTGTCTGGGAAAAGTGCAATGGAAGCAGATACTCATGTAGTCCAGCTCACTGATTCGGTTGATACAGGAAGCAAGACAGAACAGCATAGGTGCAATGCTAACAAGGCAGTTATTAGCTACACATCAGCAAATGCGGAGAAATCAGAAATTAGACATATTCAGACATATTACTTGCACTCTTAATCATTACTAGTAGTCACATTAATAAATGGTGCATTCCTCTTATTCCTCTCTGAAAATAATGATAATGAAAATATGTTTTCTTGGCAATATTGTTTGAATTTTTAATCAATTTATAGATTTCCATCCTGTTAGCCTTTTATTAAATGCCTTTAACAAAAGCCAGTTTCCTAATGACATCATCCTCTAGGAAGTAAAATCATTTTTGGCTGGAAAACAACAGCACAAACATCAGTAAGTAGTCTGTTTTCTGGCATTGGTTAGTTTCAGTCCATTTTGTTTTTATATAATTACGGAAATCTGCATATTATCAAAATTTCAAAAGATGCTGCATAAATAATCAAGCTATAATCAATAAAGATGTAATACTAAAGGAGATACTGCATAAGAGGAATGATGTGTACTCAGAACAGTTGCGTACATTTCAAAACAATGCTTACACCCCCCCACCCCCCAAAAAAGCCCTAAAAGATTAATTTCACATTTTCATTTGACAGTGTCAGGTTCCAGTAAGACGAAGAAAATCCAATTGAGGGAAAGCGCAGGAGACTGTACTCTGCATTTGTGTTTTCTTAATGGAGCATTTCCATACAAGCAAACTTTATTGGAAGACGCAGCGTTATAGCTGGACGGGGACCTCAAGATGTAAACGTAATCAAATAAGGACGCAATTTGTGAAAAGTGGCCGATGTCCTGAGTGTAGCCCCCATCCTCTTTCCCCCATCCAGCCCTTTCACAATTAAACATCCAAAGCACACAGAAGAGGGAATTCATGCAGAAAGTATGTAATACCATTAGCGAACATTTCAAAGTGGACTTATATAGTTCTGTGTGTTTTTCTTTTAATTAGGGTCCAATTGTTTTAATGGAAAAGTTTCATTCAGAGTATTTCTATTCATATGCTTTCACACTGGACACATTCTCCTGCTTTTTCCCCCATCTTTTCACTCTCTCTCTCTCTCTCTCTCTCTCTCTCTCTCTCTCTCTCTCTCCTCTTTATATTTTTCTTGGTCTCTAATTGTCCATTGCAGTGAGTCAGAGTCACGCTACAAGAGAACATAAGTGCAACATGTTGAGGCTATTTCTCCCTGAGAAAACTCTGCAGGGCTGCACCAGTGACAGCGCTACTGACGGGCTAATGGAGCAGTCTGAGTGTGTGTGTATGTGTGTGTAAGGCTATCTCTTCGCCCCTGCGCTGACCCCTTTGTGGACCTGAATTCCTCAAATGTTTGCAGGATCAAGTCACTTAATCTGTGTCTCTGCTCGAACCCCAACGCACAAGGCCTCGGAGGGAAGTGGAGATAAAAGAAAGGAGAAAGGTATTGAGATTGAGATGGAGGGAGCGCTTGGAAGAGATATACTGTACATTGAGAGCCGGGTTTCAGTCAGTAGGCAGTATGTATTATTTCACACTGCCTCGTATTGTCCTCCGCCAGTTGTTTTTGACAGGTAAAACGGTCAGGGCAATCAGCAAGGGAATTCTGTGTATTCCCACAAAATGGCAGGCATCGGCATTTAATCACAGAGACTACGGTGTGAAACTGCTCTCTATTGAAATGTACGAATTTGCCAAGCCAGGAATGGGGCGCATCCTCTTTACGTTGAAGACTATTCCGGAGGGATCACTCCTTGAGATAGAATTCCGTTTGCGTCACCAAACAGCATTCCTGTCACCCGGCAATCACCGGCGCTCCCTTCATCAACTTGCAACAGCTCCCTCTTGATAGAAGCAATTCATAATTTCAGCTCCGTGTCACACGCGCACAACCGTGGCCCACTCATGCCTAATAGCGAGCGAGTCTGAGGCAGGAAGAATGGGGCTAAAACACATCTGAGCCTTGAGAAATATTTGAGGATCAGTCAAAGATATATTCCAAGAACTCGAATGCATAATATATTCGGGGCCTCGCGAACATAAGCCGCTGTTTTGCTCCGCTCCTATCCCGCTCAATCACAATGATGAAACAACAGAGGATGGGAGGAGGGTGGTGGGTTTAGAGGCAGGTTGGTCCTCCATGCCGGGCTGTGTGCTCATCTCCCGAGTTCCTCTTCCTGGGTGAAAAGACAGTCGTGTGGTGGGGGAGCGAAGGACTCTTCAGTCCTGTGTGACACTGCTGTCAGTGCATGCATTAATTATGCAGCCCGAGGCCATGGAACGAGAGCGGGAATGTGTAAGACTAAGATGGAAAGATAGGGAGGGAGAGATGAGAAAAGAAGGAGATGGATAAAGGAGATGTGTGTGTGACAGGACAAACAGTGGAACGAAATGAACTGTGTTTAAGAAATGGCTCCAGAGTCCATTTTAACCTGGAGGATTTCTGTTGCGGTGCAGGGTCATACATTACAAATGAAGTCATTATAATTGACGTAAACCGGCCGTGACCCTTAAAGTCAACATGAAGTCAACATTAACCTGTGTGTTTTCTTAATGCACGTCCCTGGTCTTATTGTGGAACTATTCATTGGTGCATTTTATTCCAAAGGAAAAAAAAAAAAAAATCTTTTATTCTAATTAATCTAAATATAACTTGCTCTTCCTGAGAAATGGCTTTCCTTTTAGTTTTATATTAATGTAGTTTAATTTAGTTAAATTAGTTTGTTGTTGGTATTAGTATTAATATTTAGCATTTTCAATTTAGTTTAATTTTGGCTCTGTCATTTATTTATTTATTTTCTGAAAATTATAGTTTTAGTTTTAGTTTTCATTTTAGTATTTTAGGGCTGCCAAAGTTAATGCGCAAATTAACGTCATTACATTTCTCAACACAGTTTATTGTTATCTAGTGGCATTTTCTTTTTGATTGAAGGCAGTTTTTCATTTATTTTTATTATTGTGTATTATTTATGTCAGGATTCAATAATGATAACACATGCACCAAAAACTGACATTTATTTATTTACTTGCTTGCTTACTTATTTTTTAGGGTTTATTTTAAATTTTGAAGATTTATTTTAGTTATGTTAGTTTTAACAAGATTAACATTTACTTACATTCAGCCTTGTTCTATAATGTCAAGTAATGTGCCCTTCTCACTATCCGATTAGTTGTTTTGGACAAAAAAAAAAAAAAAATCTAAATCATTTTCTTGAATATCAATTTCAGATTACAGAAATTTACGCACCATGTACACTATCGTTTGAGTTAGCAAACATCTTGTAGATTAACTGTTCAAGCATCCAATGGAAAAATACCTCTGAAATATTGTCTTAGAGGACTGTACTGTTAAAGTGTAGAATCCAGTCACGAAGTCATCCAAATAACCAAGACTTATTTACATTTGGCCAAGTGACTGTTTGGAGAAATGTTTGTGCGTTCGCGTTCATTTGGGCTGTCTGTGTTGTATAGACAGGGCCAGCTGTGTTTAAGATATGACTCTGCTTTTTAAGATGGACCAAACTGAACTGGACATGTAATGACAGCGAATCGCCATGGCAGGCAGCTCTCCATGAGAGATGCTAATTTTAAACCCTGTCCTAGATTTAGTACAGCCTAGCACAGCAGTTTCCTTCCTGTGTGCACACACATACTTACAGCTCACTGTGCTGTCTCCTCTCCTGTCACTCATCCCGCATCATCCACCATAATTCAGAGGTGATGCCTCATGACTTCTCACTGCCATCAGCCTTCTGCTCTGTAAGTGTTCCAAGGTTTAAATCCGGGGCTGTCAGGATCTCTTCTATATTCAGGGATATATATTCCGCGTGTCCGGGCAATATTGCAGAGGAGCTTTTCGAATAGTCCTAATTGAGTCGAATGCAAAAAAGTCTATATTTTTTTTCAGGAGTTGTTTCCACGAACGCGTGAATTCACTACCATTATTCGCTTCTGCGTCTTTATAAAGACTTAACCCTGCCGGATCCAGCATGCTCGCTTTGTGGCGCGCACAATTTTGATCTCAGGAAAACTGCTGTTCCGTAACTGTCACCTGTCACTTCCATTTTTCCACAACACAAAAGAACATATCTTGTATTACATGGTATTCCACAGGGGTGTTTCTCTTTCCTTCCCCTGATCTCTGCAGTTATTGAAAAATAAATGCTGTTAACTACTGTTTGAGTGGGCTTTGATTCGAATGGCATGAAAAGGAGCTGGTTGCTTTACTCTCAGGGAGCACAATTGAAACCATTAACGAATTATTCACTCTCTCTCCGAATGTATTCATTTCTTTATTCTACGTGATCATACATAACCATATTCCTTTTGACGGCAAAGTATAAAAGCGATATTAGCAGCCCAACACAGCGTGGAGCTACATCACCCTGAACGGCACGGTTCCGTGGAAAGAAGTAGGTGGCACGAAGGAAAATCTATGGATTCGTTCCCTGAGGAATGACATCCATGCATAGCTTTAACTTCAGCCTCTGTTATACCTTAAACAAATTCACGCCCGCCCACGGACCTCTTAAATATTTAATTTGACAACTTTTTAATCCGTCACTACGCCGTGATGAAGTAATTGTCACATGTCAGCAAAGAGGGAGAGGAGGAAAAAAAAAAGATTAAATTATACTTTGAAATGTGAATTGAAGTGATTTAAAAGGTGCCAGGCTCTTATTTGTTTTAGGACCTCGAATAATAGGCCAAGGCTAAGAAGGATGACTTTTCTCATGTACTTGCATGTTTATCTGAGGGCTTTGGCATTACAAAGCCGAACTCCCTGGTGATTTGCCCGGGCTAGCATTCCCTGCGATCCAGAGGCTGGTGGGGGCTTCAAACCATAACCTGTACTAATGGAGGTCATGGGTCTGCTTACTCGCACACACGTGCGGTTCCACACTCAGCAGTGCCGTATATGACCGATGACATTTCGTGAGTGCTTTTAAAACCTATGCCTAAGCTATTGACCTTGGTTTTGCTTGGATAATGTGGAGCGGGAGGCAAAGGATTTGCCGGTTGAAGCGAAAACCTTTCTGTGTATGAGACAAACTCCTGAGCTCACGTCGGTGACTAACTGTCTTTTCTTAGCATGCTTGATCTTTTCTGATCACAGATTAGCTATCACGAGAAAGACGTAATGCCTTTATATCTCATCTGCAGAGAATGGGAACAGGACAGATTATGATCTACCCATAATCCTGACGGGCTGAATAGAATCCAATGTCCCCAGTGTTTATTGGACCTTCATAATTGAATCATTTTAAACATTACAAATTAAAATTTGATGAAATGAAAATTATGGCATCATTTGCTCACCTTCTTGTCGTTCCAAACCTGTATGACATTCTTTTTTTGGGGGAACATCATAGAAGATATTTGGAGAAATGTGTTTGTCTTCCATCATACAATGGAAGTTCACTGGTCACCAAAATGTTTGGTTACCAACATTCTTCAAAATATCTTCTTTTTATGTTCCAGAGAAGAAAGAAACATTGTAATTTTCAATAAATGATAGAATTTTCATTTTTAGATGAACTGTCCCTTTAAACGTGACTATTTTATTCACTCTCATATTTGTATTTCTGGTTTTACCCCCTGATTTCTTCTCACCCTCTCACCCTGGCATGAGAGGTGTGTGTGCCTGGTTGTGCCCGGCTGGTGCCCAGCTTTGCAGGGCATGGCGCCGAGAGCAGCGGGCAGACCCTTCAGGCTCTCTCTACCTTTCATCCACTGCTGAAGGTGAAAGTGCCCCCTCAGGGTTACTGAGCTCTGCCCCTCCCAATGGCTGCTGTGCAGGGAGTCAGATAGAGGAGAAATTAATAAAAAAATGAGAACTGCTGAATTTGCCCTTGTCTACTGTATAATGTTTAATAATGAAGGCTTTTTTTTTGTGTCAGAAGTTAACTTTTATATTAAGGAGCAATGTTTGTCCCCTGGAGTTGTTCTTCTGGGCTTTTTATCTTTATGAAGGCTTATTTTTTTTTTCTAACTATATTAAAACGGGCAACATGTTGCCCGCTTACGTCAAATACTTCTGAATCAATTATTGGAAATGTATTCTCAGTTGAATAATTATGGATGTTATTAGTAAAATTAAATTAACATTAAATTTAAAATTAGCTGTAAATAATACAGAACATCAGGCCTTGTTTCTATCTATCTATCTATCTATCTATCTATCTATCTATCTATCTATCTATCTATCTATCTATCTATCTATCTGTCTATCTATCTGTCTATCTATCTATCTATCTATCTATCTATCTATCCTTATGCCATTAATATATTGTGTTCACATGTTCATTGAAAAGTACTGTTCAGGAAGGCAGTACACACACACACACACACACACACACACACACACACCACTATTACCCTGCACAGAGGCAGCTAAGATTTATGAAGTCCACATGTTTAATACATTTCATTTGTTCCATGGGATTTGTACTTGCTTTGGGTTTTTTGTGCGTCCACTAGTGAAATATCCAGTCCATACTCAGCCAGTATTAATAAGGGACTCCTGAAGAGAAGGAAGCAGGGCGTGCATAAACATTTAGCCCTTATAGACTTCCTTGAGAATATAAGGGCTGCACAGTACATGTTGAGTGCTATGAAGCCCCAATACATAATGTCCCAGAAAGCAACAGCCTGTTGAGAAATGGAGAGCAGTGTTACATATTCCTGCAGGCCTTCTAGTATTTTAGACAGTCAGATATGGAGAGTGTGTAGACTGAGTGAGAGCGAGAGGCCCCAGTGTGAAATACAGCCCAGGCAAATTTAAAGCCCCTGCCATCTCCCATTTTCAGGAGGAATCCATTCATTTGTAGACACATCCTATGAAGATGGCAGCTGGAGGAGTGCGTGAGGCAAAAATGATGAAAAAAAGAAAAATAAATAGATTACTCCACTGCCTGGTGTGGTCACTAAAATATTTGCTTTGCTTAAGTGCTGTTGGTTTTTCAAAGGAAATAAAAGAGAGCAAGTGAGGGAGGAAAACAGACCCTCATCTCTAAGGTACCTGCTAAGCAGGTGAGAGTTGTTTTTAGTGGAGTGTTTGCTTATCTAATGGGCTTTCCATTTTGATGGCTGAAAGTGTCATCACTTCTCCATTTAGATGGCAAACAGGAAACGTGGGTTAACAGAGAGAGATAGAGAAACAAAAAGATTGGACTCTTTCTCTCTTGACTGCATGAGTAATGAGGGCTAAAGAGAGTTCACAACCTGCCTAAACAGCTAGCTGTGTTAGCTGCTGCCCGTAGCGTGATACTTGCTAGCTGTTGTGTTTGTTTCGCCCTTGTGGCCGCAAATGCTCTTGCGAAGGCGGATGCTTTTGTTTACATGGGTAATGCGGGTGTATTTAATGTTGACAGATATGGCTTTTGGGTGAATGCTAGCCGGGTTGGATTGAGGGGCCCATAATGTGGCTGTCATCTGCGTGAACAGAGGTTGAAGAGAAGCAGCCCACCTCCGTTTTCCCCCCTCGCATGGAGCCCGCGCTCCTCTCACTCAGCGCCGTTTGTATTTATGGACTGGTTTTACTGGCCTCAGACATGGCGCTTTTACACCGATCTGCTCAGACTCAGGGTTGTTCCGACATTTACGTTATTCCTGCTCTGAGTTACGTTCTCATGTAAAAAATAAGAGATATTGTCTGTAAGCTGGGGGGAATGTAGAAATACACTTGCACAGACACTGACATAGTTCTCACACTGTGAACCTGTGGCATATACAGGTGCATCTCAATAAATTAGAATGTCGTAGAAAAGTTAATTTCGGTAATTCAACTCAAATTGTGAAACTCGTGTATTAAATAAATTCATTGCACACAGACTGAAGTAGTTTAAGTCTTTGGTTCTTTTAATTGTGATGATTTTGGCTCACATTTAACAAAAACCCACCAATTTACCTTCTCAACAAATTAGAATATGGTGACATGCAAATCAGCTAATCAACTCAAAACACCTGCAAAGGTTTCCTGAGCCTTCAAAATGGTCTCTCAGTTTGGTTCACTAGGCTACACAATCATGGGGAAGACTGCTGATCTGACAGTTGTCCAGAAGACAATCATTGACACCCTTCACAAGGAGGGTAAGCCACAAACATTCATTGCCAAAGAAGCTGGCTGTTCACAGAGTGCTGTATCCAAGCATGTTAACAGAAAGTTGAGTGGAAGGAAAAAGTGTGGAAGAAAAAGATGCACAACCAACCGAGAGAACCGCAGCCTTATGAGGATTGTCAAGCAAAATCGATTCAAGAATTTGGGTGAACTTCACAAGGAATGGACTGAGGCTGGGGTCAAGGCATCAAGGGCCACCACACACAGACGTGTCAAGGAATTTAGCTACAGTTGTCATATTCCTCTTGTTAAGCCACTCCTGAACCACAGACAATGTCAGATGCGTCTTACCTGGGCTAAGGAGAAGAAGAACTGGACTGTTGCCCAGTGGTCCAAAGTCCTCTTTTCAGATGAGAGCAAGTTTTGTATTTCATTTGGAAACCAAGGTCCTAGAGTCTGGAGAAAGGGTGGAGAAGCTCATAGCCCAAGTTGCTTGAAGTCCAGTGTTAAGTTTCCACAGTCTGTGATGATTTGGGGTGCAATATCATCTGCTGGTGTCGGTCCATTGTGTTTTTTGAAAACCAAAGTCACTGCACCCGTTTACCAAGAAATTTTGGAGCACTTCATGCTTCCTTCTGCTGACCAGCTTTTTAAATATGCTGATTTCATTTTCCAGCAGGATTTGGCACCTGCCCACACTGCCAAAATCACCAAAAAGTTGTTTAAATGACCATGGTGTTGGTGTGCCTGACTGGCCAGCAAACTCACCAGACCTGAACCCCATAGAGAATCTATGGGGTATTGTCAAGAGGAAAATGAGAAACAAGAGACCAAAAAATGCAGATGAGCTGAAGGCCACTGTCAAAGAAACCTGGGCTTCCATACCACCTCAGCAGTGCCACAAACTGATCACCTCCATGCCACGCCGAATTGAGGCAGTAATTAAAGCAAAAGGAGCCCCTACCAAGTATTGAGTACATATACAGTAAATGAACATACTTTCCAGAAGGCCAACAATTCACTAAAAATGTTTTATTTTTTTTAAATTTATTGGTCTTATGAAGTATTCTAATTTGTTGAGATAGTGAATTGGTGGGTTTTTGTTAAATGTGAGCCAAAATCATCACAATTAAAAGAACCAAAGACTTAAACTACTTCAGTCTGTGTGCATTGAATTTATTTAATACACGAGTTTCACAATTTGAGTTGAATTACTGAAATGAACTTTTCCACGACATTCTAATTTATTGAAATGCACCTGTACACTTAAAATATGGCAAAATATACCACATGAGAATGTGTGCGGTAAAATTTAAAAAAAGTCAAATTTAATTATGAAATAAAGTTTAAAATGGGAAATCAAGTCACATTAGGAGATACATTTGGCGTTATGAAAAATAAAGTGACAAATTTTCAGTTGGTATAAAGTCACAATGATTTATTTATTTATTTTTGATTTTATTATTTTGCAGAAATGGGCTTCCATTCCATACCTTTATTACCCTTACAAAAATTGCCATGGTATGATTCTTTTGCTAAAATACTGTAATTATTACAGTCAATAGTGAAAAAATATTGTGGTACCTACATACAGACCACTTCTGTCCAAAAAAAAAAAAAAAAAAAAAATTGAAAGCTTTTGAGTGGATTCTACATTAATGTCTTAAAATTTTATAATACTAACAGTAACTGTACTAATGTTGTGGTATTTTTATTGGAAGTTATAAGTACCAGGGTAAATTTTTGCATTAGTACCTCATCTTTACTTTCTATTATAGCAGTTAAAATTAACTACAACTATACACTTTATTTCAAGCTAACATTCGGGCCTCAATGTTTGTTTCCATGAAACCAAAATCCATTACCAAGACATTTCTATCTTATTAATAACACCCCCCTGCAATACACATTTACATTCAAATCTGTGAACTGCTGCGAAGCTCCAAAAGAAGCAGGCAGAAGTCATCTGCGAAAGTCTCTCTCGCGCTAAGCCCTCGAGTTTATATGCACAAACACACAGAGTGCAGAAGAAACGAAAGGGAACAACGAGAGCGAGCGAGACGGCGACAACCCCTCCTCTCCCAAATCCTAAACACTGTTTACTCATATTTTAAAATCAGCCTTTCCACTGCCCCACTGCGAGGATATCGAACTCATTCAAACACGTCATCTTTACCAAAGCTTATTAAAAAGACGGACACAGCAGCAGAGGATCCTCATTTTTCAGTCTGTGCTGTAATTGCCCACCACAGACTGGCGAACAACAATCGCAGAGAGAGGGAGCGAGAGCGGGTGAGCGGAGGCAAGGAGATAAAGGGCTTTAGAGGGCTGGAAAAAAAAGGGAGAATGTCTCGGAATCTCTCAATGGACCATGTTCCAATAAATCCCCTCGCATTTCAAAGGGGTGTGGGATTTCACAAACACATTTTGAAAGACGATCCTGTGAATCGAGCGAGCACTTTACGGTATAAGTGCCAGCTTCTTTAAGCTGAGAGAGCGAAAGAGGACGGGGGGCAGGGAAAATGCGAGCGGGGTGGGCTTTTTGCGCATGTAATGCCTTGTGTTTGACCTGAAACTGCACTGGCTGGCTGATCTTTTGTGGAAATGATATACATGTGGAACAGAAACATAAGGCAATCCAATCTGAAAAGGTCAGTTGCCACTGCAGTCGGCTAGAAAATGGAGATGAAGTGCATGTTTCCCCTCATCTGTTTCATAAAAATGAAAAAAAAAAAAGGATAATAATAACAGCCTCAGCCCACAAAATGCTCTCAAAGCTTCATCTTCAGCCTGAAACCATTGAACTAAGGTGGCTAAAAGCATCAAGTCCTGAGAAGAAAGGAGGCACTGAGATTGAATTGTTTGCTGGCAAGCTAGGCTAATGGTGCTGTTGTTGTGGAGAGCTCGCATGCTCTCATTAACCCTCTAGCTCGTTAGCGCCGGCGGTTGCGCGTGCTTGACGAGCCCCGGCATCTCAACCTGACGCATGTCGTGTCAACGAGCACTGTTCCTCGCCCCGAGACAAAGGCACGTTGGCAAGACACTGGTCCACCCCGACCACAACCGACAAAACGTTATCCCCACTAATGTCTTCCCCTCCAATTAAATCTGTAACTGTTAATTACTGTAATTAGCTAAGCAAGACCTTTCTCTCTCTCTTTATCTCCCTCTCCACCTCTCTTTCTCTTCAACGTTTAACGATAAGCCGAGCTCTCGGTTTTGGAGTGCTGTTTGGAATTGAAAGGTGTGATGTGAATATTAGTGATTAAAATATTAACCTATTATCTAAAAGCTAAAGGTCAGAGGCCACAGTTTAGACCCTAAACCCCCATTAAGAGATGTGTGAACAAATATGTTTTTTTTTTTTAATTTCTACATGCATAGAGTTCATCCATATGCGCCAAATTAAAGAAGAAGTGCAGTAGCTAATGCAATTTATTTGAGAACAAAATCATTGTATTTGTTTTTTGTGTTTTATATTTATTTAAATACAAGAAATAATCAAATGAAATAAGAAGTGGTAAAGTAGGTCTGTTTAAGTAAGAGCATTAACAGAGAACAGTAGCATTTAAGTACGAAATAATACAGAAAGTGAATAATCAGATGTAAAAAATAAAACACTACATAGTCTTCTCTGTACAAATTTAATATAGATTATTCTTTACTGAAGCTACAAAGGTAATTCAGTCAAGAGTAGCACATGATTTTCTCTTTTTCCTATGTTGTTTGATTAACATTGATGACACAGACAGCAGCAGGTATGTTAGGCTGCTGTCACTTTAAGACCTAATGCACAGATCCAGTTTATTAACACATCACTTTTCACCAAACTATTTACAATAAATTAAAACATAACAAACAGTGTTTACACAAACACTCACCATGATGGGCATTTTAACATAACATTGTGTGTGTTTGACCGTTCAAGTGCGAAAAGCTGCAAAAGAATACTGAATTCGGGATCGTATGCTGTTTGAGAAGTATCTTTCTATCTTGACAGTGTGTGTCAGTTATTGCGAGTACCACATTTAGTTCATTTTTCAAAGGTTATTGCACCTAATAACACTTTTATCTTCAATCACTTTCTACTGCTATATTTACACACTGACACAGCAAAATATCTATCAATAGACACTTTATATTGTTTGTATCGCCTAGCCCTGTGCTAAATATCTTGTTTTTGTAAGTAAATGATGACAGAACTTGTTTTGGATGAACTAGCCCTTTAAGTTCTGGAAAATAAAGGTTTACTCTCTTTTACTTCTTTCCTAAACTGTTTTTGTGAGCTTTTACACCTTTACGCCCAGTGATGGGCTGGTGCAGGTAAACAAACCACTGTAGGCAACAGTGAGGGATTTTACGAATTTTAGGGAACGTCCTTGTTCCTTCACACCTGATTTGTGTGCTTGTGCGCTACGTAATGGATTTTGAAGAGTGTTATTGCTGAAATAATTGCGTGCGAGTTCTGTGGTGAATGTGCGTCCTCTGTGATTGGAGCTCCGCAGGTTTCCTGCCTCAGGATGCAGAAAACAAAGCAATGCTAATCTGTAATTTGGAGTGTACTTCTTTCTCGGAAAAAAAGAAAAGACCCTTCAGAGGGAGCTCTTTCTCTCCTTCTCTGTCTCTCCTTCTCTGTCTCTCTCTCTCTCTCTCTCTCTCTCTCTCTCTCTGCTCCAGGCGGCAGAGTCTTTGCTGTGGATTCACTGCAGCCAAATTTAAATGATGGACTGTCAAGTCTGGCACAGAGGACACCATTGCAAAAAGTCATTTCTTTGGCACTGGATCACGGCCCAGCTGTATGTTTCTAACGCTGCTTTTGTTGTTTATCAACACGCCCTTGCACATACATGCACATTTAAAAAAAAAAAAAAAAAGACATGTGGGCATCTGACATGCAGGAACACTCCAGCGCGCTCGTATATCGCAGCGAGAGAAATGAAGGAACCAGGCAGAGAGGATTCTGGGATTAGTGTGCCTGCATATTACAGCAATATTCACGTCTGCCCAAAGCTTTTTATTCTTGCCTTGCATGCAGTCGTGCTCATGCGTGTGTGTATAATGACACTAATACACCAGAACCTGCCATTTGTGTGTCCTGTTTTTATGTGTGTGTGTGTGTGTGTGTGTGTGTGTGTGTGTGTGTGTGTGTGTGTGTGTGACCTGGTTTTACATACTTCTCCGTTGCCTAATTAGGCAGTGCTGGAGAAGGACGAGGCGGCTTGCATAGATTAGTTGCCTGTGGGTATTTCATAAGTGCCTTTCAATGACACATTTGCATTATTTGCTGGGGGTGTACATTAAGAGGCACACTACCTTGGCCACAAATGAAGGCCAGGAGCTTAATAAGACAAGAACAAATAACCTAAGCAGATATTAACATGAAATATGACAACCCAAAGCGGGCTAGAAATTGAGAGAGTCGAATTGGAAATGTACAATATTGAAAATAACAGTGCTCAAAGCACATATACATATTTCATGGAACTCTGGAAATATGAAGATATTTTATATTTGAATGAATGAAGAGACCACTGTATTGGGGAAATGGGGATTATCAGTAGTAGAGCTGGGAAGTTTGATTCATTTTAATGAAATGGTTCATTTAAACCAGTTCAGATGCTGATGCATTTTTATTGTGAATCATGACTTTTTTTTTTTTACTCAAATTTATATAATTGCTTTTTTTATAAATATATTACAATAAAATGAGTTTCAGCCTAATCATTAAAAATATCATTCATTTGCACTTTGTTCACCTTGTTTTCAATTATGTTAGATTCCATTTGGTTAAATTATACAACATTTTCCAAACCATTTAGACCAAATCAATGAACAGGTTCAAAAAAGCAATTTGCAAATCGGACATTACTAATTTTAGTAGAAATTCATATCTTATGGATACTTCTTTTTAACTCATTTGTTTTTCATTATGTTGTATAGATTACCGTTAGATTATAGAGTGTTTTGAAAATCTTTACAAAGAACCAGTTAATTTGTAAACTATATATTTCCAATCATCATTAAAAATTCATTATCAATGCTTTTATTTATCAGTATGTTTTTGCTTATGTTTTATATATTTCCATTAGGTTCCATGGGTCATGCTTTGCGAATCGTTTAGACCGATTCATTAAAGAAAAAAACAGCAAACATCCTTAATCTTATCACTACTTCTTATCACTAGTTCTGTTTAATCATATCTTATCACTACTTCTATTTAACACTTTTTTTTTCCGTTTGGTTAGAATATAGTGTGTTTTGCAAGTCGTTCTAACTGAATCATTAAAAAGAATTGGTTCAAAACGATTATTTTGTGAACTGGACATCACTAATCAATAAAGATCAATGTATCACTATGTTTCTGATTAGGTTCTATAGATTCCCATTAGGTTACATGGGTTATCGATTTGACTGAATCACTAAAAAGAACCAGTTAAAAATAATGATTGTATATCACTAATCATTAGAGATTCATATCTTATTCTTTTCTTTCTTATATATGAATTAAGACCAGCTCTTTATTACATGGCCAACTAGGACTGCACCCAACACTATGTATACCGCAAAATGCTGGCTTCAGCATCTTGACCAGTGACTAATTATACATACGGGCTAAACAAATGATTGAATAAAGCTCAGCCTGGCCAGAGCCAGTGACCCCGTGAGATCCAGCACAGGAGCCCATGCTGAATAGGTCCCGTCAGGTCACTGTGTGAGAGAGAGTGTCGATCTGTGTCGCTGTGGCCTTGTGCTCTGGTTTGGCCAGCCTCCACATAGACACACAAGCAGGCCTGCTCGCTGACCACTGTGGTTCTTGGCCCCAGGCCGACTCCATGTCCAGGAGGACACACACACACACACAAACACAAAGAGGCAGTGACAGAGGCCCTCTTGTTTAGACACTCTTACTCTTTCTCTCCGCGCTTTCTCCGTCCTCTCCCTCTGGACTCTCAGGCTGCGTGTCACTACAGACAAATGTCAGCTCCTCAATGGGACAGTGATTAATTTTGGTGTGCTTGGAAAAATGTCTACAAGATGTTTGTTTGGGTTATCTTTTCCCACCCCTGTCTTCTCTCCCCTCCTCCTCTCCCTCACCCTGTCACAAACCTCTCTCCTGGGGAGAGGAAACACATCATCATCTAGGGACATCCAGGCTACCTGAACTGACAGGAAATCCTCTACTCTTGACTGCTGCCACTTTTAGTCACGTCTCTCACTCTCTCTTTCTCCCGCTTTCTTTCTCTCCTTCTCTATTGCCTTTTAAAATTCAGATGTTTAAACTTGAATGCCCTATCCCAGCTCTGAGGTGTGTGTGTGTGTGTGTGTGTGTGTGTGTGTATTGTCACGCATCGTTGTCAACGGTCCTGATTAGCTTATCATTGTGTGCGGAGGGAAGAGATACCGTGTATCATCAACATCATCTTCCTCCCAGTCCAAGTTGTACTGCTCCATCATTTCTCATTCCTCCTGCTTTCACTGTCATGGTGTTGTCCAATCTGTAAACACTGATCATTTACCAACCTTGTAGTGCATTTGAACATTCCACCAAACTCAGCAACTAAACTCAAAGATGTTTGTCAAACACACTATTATAGCTAAATAACACTTAAATGAATTGTGATCGGTCAGCGGTCAGTTTTCGAGTGGTCATAATGAAGTGCAACAGAAACCAGATCCTATTTAGAGGGCTTGATTTGTATTTTGAAACGTTTTTTTTTTTTTTTTTTGCCTTGAATATAATAATAATAATAATAATAATAAATAAATTAACAAAAAAATAAAAATTGTGATCGGTCAGCGGTCAGTTTTTGAGTGGTCATAATGAAGTGCAACAGAAACCAGATCCTATTTAGAGGGCTTGATTTGTATTTTTATATTTTTGTATAATAATAATAATAATAATAATAACAATAATAAATTAACAAAAATAAAAAATTAAAATAGAGAGAAAAAGAGAAAGAGAGAAAGAAAATACAAATCAAGCCCTCTAAATAGGATCTGGTTTCTGTTGTACTTCATTATGACCACTCAAAAACTGACCGCTGACCGATCACAATTTTATTATTATTATTATTATTATTATTATTATTATTATTATTATTATTATTTTATTCAAGGCAAAAAAACGTTTCAAAATGAAGAAAAAGGCTTTTTTAATGCAGCAACAATAAAATGTAAATTATTTAAATGTTGAATGGGAATAAAAATGGGAAATTTAATTTTAATGGAAATCAATTTTTAATTAATTCAATTTTTTTTTAAAGAAATAAATTTTGCAATGAAACTGAAGTAGTGACAGATCTTTTCTTCCATACAGCCACATGTAACGAATTATTGGAAAAAAAGACATCACCAGAGAGGCCTGTTGTTTCTCCAAAATATTGAAGAAAAAAAAACATGATCAATACTATACATTTACAAAATAGAAATGTTATTTCATGCTGACTTTACCTTGAAATTATGCTGATTTGAAAATCAATAGGATTTTTGCATCTGAAATCCAACCGTTGCACTCTATAAGCATAATGCATTCCAGACTTTATCCCAATAGTCTTGCTATGTGAAACTCTCTCACTCTCTCTGTTGTAACTTTTCATTTAGAAAATGTCCAGCATGTTAAGTCTGTCAAAGTCGACAGGCTGGGCAGGCAATGCGCGGTGGTCTCGCAGTACAGCGGTCCCCGACTGTGGGGAAATAGAGAGCCTCTAGCGTGTGACTGGGGCTCTGATTTGAGCTGGCTGAGTCGATTTGGTGGGAGGGCGCAGTGCGCTGGCCTCCCCAGTGCAGTCTCAGGTATGGTAATTAGTCTGTCATTAACATTGGGAATAGCTAATGTGTATTAATGTGTTAATGGCATGTTAATTACCCTACATGTGAGAGCGAGAGAGAGCCCGGAGGCGCTTTCCCTCAGCATTGTCTTTGCCATGTGGATGTAGGCCAAGACTCATGTATGGACACACACATACACACAGAAAAAGACACTTGAAGACACATTAATGTGTTTGAAATTTTTGGTTGTTTTACTTGGTGGAACAAAAGATTTTTAGAAGTGATCTGATCTGCTGTGATCTTTCTCCGACAGCTGTGACTGAGAGGTAGATTGTGTGTTAGTGTGTAGGTCCACATCCAATGCGCATCATGCCAAGCTGATGCGATTCCAAAAGCGTTTTGTAATCCTGATTTGGTTTGGCTTTTACACACTTTCCATTGACTTCTATTGTTTTCATACTGAGCTAATGATGTTTTCTATTCCCTAATCATCTCACAACCCTTTTAGATTTTATTTAACACATTATTTAGTGCATTTATTAAGCCATTTTCCTTGTAGGGACATTTAATCTGCAAAACCAGCTCCATATACACACTTTTCATGGTTATGAACGACCGAGCACTGAGACGCTCTGAGAGAGATGACCTTTCTAGATATTGACAGGAAATAAATTCCCTTTCGATTAGTTAGCTTTGGGAGACCTGCGCTGGTCGATGCAATTAGACGTGCCGAGGTGTCGATAGGCAGCGGTCTGCTGCAGAGCAACTCATTGAACAGAAAGAGAAGGGATGAGTGGTTATGGGGTCAGTTGGAGGTGTATTGAACTGAACTCACGGACCGTGGATGCGTGAAAGAGAGCGCTCAAGAAGAAATCACTGTAAGACGGTGCTCGCATGCGGTGGATAACTGAATCACAACAAATTTCTTTCTTTCCTGTCTCCTCATGTTGCTTCACAAAACCAGATGCTCTTCCTGATATGAGCAAACACGGAGAAGTATTTCTGCTGTCAGCACGTCACAGTCGGATTTCAAGCCTTCCATTAAATGGATGAACTGAAAACAAACAATTTAGTTGTCTAGATCAGTGTTTCCCAACCTTTTTTTCACACCACAAGTACTTTTTTTATCTATATAAGCCAGAAATATTATCTTTTAAACTTGTGTTACACCACTGTTCAAAATTTGGGGACAGTAAGATTTCCAACATTAAAGCCACTTAGAACACTACAAAAAATTCTCTTGAAATTAGAAATTACAAATTATTCTACTAAAATATTTTTAAAAAGTATTATTGTTTTTGCAAATACATTAAGCAGCACAACTATTTTCAACATTTCTAATAATACAACATGTTACAGATTGTAATAATATTCCACAATATTAACTACTTACTTTTACCCTTTTCTTTTTCCACAATATTACTTTTTTAGGATCAAATAAATAAGAAGACACTTTAAAAGCATTAAAACATCTTATTGACCCCAAACTTTTGAACAGCAGTGTACATATATTTATTATTAAGAGGATTATTATTAATCAACCACTCCAAAAAATAGTAATTTGACATTTGAGAAACTAGAAATAGAATCTTTTTAATTAACTGCACTTAGTTTGACAAAAATGTACACATTTAGATTTTTTTTTTCTTTAAATAAAATTGAATATGTTTAGCCATTAATTACAAAAATGAATCGTGTTTAATTATTAAAAAAAAAAAGAAATTGAATAGTCCTTATGTTTTCATTATTTCATATTCAAACTTTTATTTAAGTTCTGTTGATTTAAAGCAAAGCTGAAATCCCTGGTTGGGAATCGTTGGTCTTGGGTTTGTGCAAGTATAAACAAACACACATCCTCACCAAGTCGCTGACCGTACTGAATAAAAAAAACGACTCTCAGTGGTGCTCGTGTGTGTGTTAAGAACTTGGCACGCTTCAACACTGCACATTAACTCAGCGGGGATGAGTCTTTATAGCTCTCATGGCCACTCTTAAGTGATGGGAGTAAACAAGGTAGAGGTCAGAGGTCAGCTGTAAGGGCATGCCCAGTGCCTAAGGGACAGATTGCGGGAGAGAGCAGGTGTAAATTCACTATAATTGTTGTGATGGCATGCAGTTGTCAAATAATTGTCTACAATAGTAACACTGTGCCTGTCTTTTGTGTTTAAGTATAAGGCCTGTTTCATACTGTACGCTTCTGGAAATATGCGCTTCTTGCAGTGTGAAACAAGCCTGAGTGTATTCAGTAATCTTTTGTTCGCTTTTTTTTTTTAAAGATTCGTAACACACCAGCAACAGTTCCCCCTTCATCGTGTTGTTCGTTTTGAGCTGATGAAATCGAGTGACAGGCCTAAAGCATGGTGTTTAATTGGGACTGGTTTTTCGCCGTACTGTGTATTTTTAGGGAACTTGTGAAGGTGAAACTTGGCCTCCATTCTTCAAACGAGCTCCCAACCCCCTATTGTCCATTTACTATGATACCCGCAACGTTGCATCAGACCCAGCTGCTCGGAACAGAGCTTTTTCTGTCGCCTTGGCTCGGGGTTTAAATCCTAAGGAACTTGCATCAGACAAAAAAAGTTTAAAGGCAAAAAAACAAATGTTTCTATCACTACCTGGGATTGTTGCGTCAGGTACAGGGTTTGGATAGAGGCGCACGGTGTTTACACATGCCGTCAAGCTTATGCTGAGAGAGTGAGGTATTAGGTAAATCCAGTGCGGATATCTGTGACTAAAGCAGTGGAAATTCTCAGCTGCGTATTTGCAGCTTTACTGCCAATGAGAGATCTAATCGCCTCAAAGCCTATTTTACCAGTATCACGGCACGATGTTTACATTGCTCATCCTAAAAGTGTTATTAGCTGCTTAGCTTAAAGGAAACCGCAGGCCTCGGGATGAAATAACCCGCTGTGTGGATGTGATAGCACTAATTCATTTCAGACATATTGGGGTTTAGTTTGAAGTGATAAAAGTGTTGTTACAACTGAGGAGATTTGGTTGTTTCTTATTTGTCTGGATCCTCCGTAAGCCGGAAGTTATATGAATAGTGTTGCTATAATAAAACGGATAAGAATAAAGATTAAGAGAAGCGAACAGAGGGAGAATATTTCAAACTGAAAGGAAGGAAAATATGGTCAGATTACATGTGAGTGTGTAAAGCAAGGGAACGATTCTTATAAAATTCTAGTTTAAAATATATACACAAAGTTCTTTTTAATATACTTTTTGTATTTATGTTGGTTTCATGTGGTTTGAAAAACTTTTAGACCATTTTCAACAAAAGTTTTGTTTGTTTATTTGTTTAAAATATTATTATACTTATATATTTTTTTCTTAAGTTTAAATGTTTAAAACCGCATGTGGTATAACCAAGAAAAAAAATAGTATTTCCTTTGAACAGGTGTGTACTGTAAGTACCCATCTTAGTCATTGCTTTTATTTATTTATTTTTTTTTTTTTTGTTATTTTATAAGTATTTTTAAAGATTTTTTGAAACATAATTTATTATAAATAAATTAGAATTATAAATTCATAAATATTATTAATGAGACTTGACATTAAAAAAAAAACTTACAAAAAAATAAAAAAAAAACTTATTGACCTTCACAACAGTCACAAGATCTTGAAATCATTTCCAAAAGGTTTTCCTTTTAAGACTCTTTTTTTCATTATGATATGAGCACAGATGCATCACAAAGACAAAATAAAATCAAAAAGAATTTTAATTTTCAAATTAAAAACAGGCTCATCATAGAATTGTCATTGCGTATAAATTAACAGATTGCATATAATAAATTAATAGATTATATATACATGATGGGAAAATGAAGCCCAAAAGACTTTTGGGAGCGAACGGGTTAAAGATTCAACCGGAAATGACTGGACTCTTATTTCTGCTGTTAAAAGAAAGTGGCCCCATAAACCACAGTACTGTTTGCGTGAAGCTCTTGCAGCAGGTGGAGGTGGAAGAAAGGACGGGGAGACAAGGAGGGGGTCCGTGTCTACAAACGTGCCCATTATGGATGGCTCTCCTGGGCTGCCGTGGCACCAATACACCCGGTCTGCAGCCTAGAGGGGCCTGGCGCGTTCTCTACACAGCCGAGTAATCATTTTTATCCCCGCCATTTCCCAAATAGAAATGGACACGTATGATAAAAGTGTCAGGGCCAGTGTGGGCGACAGGACCTTCTAACTGCATTACATGTCACATCCTCACGTCCCTCTCTGTTTTGCTTTGCCTGCGAACGGCTGTGTTATTGCTCGCAGGAACTTGGCGGTAATATACAGTGTGAGACAAGCAGCTCTTTATGGCCTCAGATTATTTGGTTTGAATGAAAGTGCTGATTTATGTCTGTTTAAGTGAAAAGCTCTGTAAATTCCCTCAGCTGCGTTTCCTGTTCTGGTCCTTCAGGAGCGACTGAGCGGAATGGTAGTGACAACTGAGGCTGGTGTGGAAATGTGTCAGTTGTGGTGTATTTAATATACCTGACAGAAACGTGAAGAAATAAACCAACCTCAAAAACTAAGCCTCTACCTCCTCTAATGTAACACAAATCAAACGCAAACCCAAACATACTCATACTTGCATATGCTACCCAGCGAGCACGCAACTCATCGTATCATCTGGAAAGTATCATGCTCTTTTTTCTTAAAGCCATAGTTGTGTACAAACCTCTGATAAACATCTAAAACCGCAGACAACATCTGCTAAATGTCGTTCAAACATCCGACAGGGAACATTTTGGCTAATCCACATGAAAATGATGTACATATCAAATCGTGGTTATTATAGTTAACTAAAATAAAACAAAAAACAAAAATCATTACTTTAAATAAAATAAACCTTAACTGAAATAAAATATATAAAAAACTTATATGCAACATTTCTCATTTTCATTTATTTTTACTTGATGTACTAAAATAATTAAAACTACAATTTAAATAAATAAATAAATAAATAAAATAGATATTAAAAAGCATATAAAATGACAAACACACAAAATTTCCAAAATTTGAACTGAAACTAAAATAAAAAGAGTTAAAAATAGTAATATGAAAATATAACAATTCAAACTAATTCAAAATATTAATAAAAACGATATAGTGTCAACATGTACTAAAATCATTAAAACTAAAATAAAATTAATAGAAACTATAAAAACATTTAAAAACTATTAAAATTACAAAAACAACAAAATTACTAAAACTAACTAAAATTAAAATAAATGAAAATATGAAATCATGGAAATAAAAAGTAATTCAAAATAATAATACAATATAATAAAAAACTATTATACTAGCAACATGATGTACTGATTATTTAAAACTTAATTTAAAACAAAATGAATTAAAAATTTAAACAAATTCAAAATAGCAATAAAACTATATAGTATCAACTCATGTACTAAAATCATTAAAATTAAAATGAAATTAATATAAACTATAAAAACATTTTAAAAATGATAAAATGACAAAAAATTACTAAAACTAAAATTAAAAATCTAAAATTAAAATAAAAGGATAAAAATTAAAGTATGAACTCATGAAAATAAAAACTAATTCAAAATAATAAAATATAACAAACTATTTTACTATCAACTTGATATGCTGAAATAACTAAAACTATAAACATTAATAAAACTAGATAGACATAATAATAACAACAACAACAAAAACACAGCAAAATTGCAAAAAAAAAAAAAAAAAATCTACAACTAATTCAGCATATTGCTAAAAATATTATAGTATCCCAAAGTACTAAAATAACACTGCATCAACTTGATGTCTTGGTGACTGGTTGATTGTGTGTATGTGTAGTTGTGTGACTGCTCTTGGAGTCAGTGGAGCAGGGTCATATTGTCCCTAGTGTGGCCTTGGCTCTGCGCGCTGACACTGCATTGTCCAGCACGGCCAGCTGAGCGTCTCACACAAATGACCTCATTCATCCTCGGCCTCTCACACCATTACACCCCATGGCCTAATATCAACAGCACATACATGCGCTAACACCTGATCAATACCGCACAGGCCAGGCAGCGGCCACGATCGCCAGTCTGGGCTGAAGGTGCCGCTCTTTAAATTTGTTGTGTTAGCCGAGTAAATGGTCTCTTCATGTTGACAGCGTCTCGTCTTTGTTTATTTACAAAAGTGGGTTAGCTAGAGTGCCCGTGTTCGGTGGGGTTTGTTTGTACTCTGGGTTTGCGCGCTGCGGGCGTTGATGGATTGGTTTTTTTTTTTTTTTTTTTTTTTGTGGTTGTACTTTATGGGAGCGAATCTTGAAGTCTGTTTGCAAAACCATAAAATGAATGTGCAAATGTTTGTTTATGTTGTAATGTGCACAAGAATTGGAAGCAAGTGTAGCGTTGCAAATGTATGACATTAGTCAATTATGTTAGTGTGTATATATGCGTTTAAACTTGTATTTTGTTTGTGGGAGTGATTTGAACCACATATAGTAAATAAACTAGGTAGCTGACATAAAAATCAAACAGTGCCCTGTGGTATGGCAATGCCGGCTACTAAATGCAGGGATGTACTTTTTTTATTATTATTTGTTTGTTTGGAAAAAAAATAATACTTTTATTCAGCAAGTATGAATTAAATTGTAAAAAAGTGAGGGTAAAAACATATTTTTCAATATAATGTTCAACTACTCAAATGTAAAACAAGTTTTTTTAAACTGTTTGCCCATCAAGCATACCTGTTCTTGTGCGCAATGTGTGTGTGTGTGTGTCTTTGTGTTTCTGTCAAACACACAGAGAGGCTTAGCTGCTTGCCAGGCTTCCACAGTGCAATAATAAAGTCAGTAATCTCCTCATTTAGGATTCAGCATCTCACAGTATTTTAATGAAGCCTGTAATGAAGCTCTCAGAAACTCTCAGAACCCCCAAATCACCCACTAGTTAAACCGTCCAAAATACCCAGACCAACCACAGCATACACACACTCGTCTTAGTCCTAGACATTTCTTTGTGCATTTATGATGATTTCTCGCCCCCTGTGTTAGCTGAATAATAGTATGTTAATTTCAGCTTGTTTTTATTCTGGTTTTAAAGCTGTGTTTTGTTTTTTTTTATTTTATGTATGGCTTTTAAAGCTTGTGTTGAATGAGAATTAATAGTAATCTATTCTTTACGTTCCCATAATTCTGTACAAAAAGGTAAAACAAAATGGGAGAGAACTGTGATCCCGGCAGCTCTAGATACTGAGAACGTTATTTCTTACGGTTAACGACAAACACTACTACAATGAAAGCAGAAATCGGGATGTGTCCCAAATAACAAACACAGAAGCCCGCAGACAGTGTGCATTTTCTTAGAGAGGCACCATTACAAATACATGTTAAGATTAAAACGTTTGATTAAAATCTTTCACAAAAAGAACTTTTTCTGCTTCATTATTCTCCTACATGAATGGAATTCATTATGCAAACACGGAGAGAGCGGCAAGCATGATGAGGAAGTTTGTAATCAATCTTAATGGCTCTTTACTGCTCCAAGGTTCATTATGAATATCAGGCAAACACAATGAGCTATCTTTCACTCTCATATCGATTGCTATGCAAATTTACATACATTTCAAGCAGTCTTGCCTCTGCAGAGAGCAGAACCGGGTTGTATAATAAAACAGTTTGTTAACAACAAAACATAACGGCACTTGTGAGAACACTTTCTGCTCATTATTACGCCGTACCCATGATTTCGGAACAGCAGGCGAGCGCGTTCAGACACGTGTACACACAAGCCTTTCTGTTTAGAATCGCCTCAGCGTGGAGAGGTGCCATCACGCTGTTGAGTGTGTGTCAGTCAGTGAGTGTCCCTGTCATGTATGGCTGTGAGTACACACACCATGTGTGCAGTGTGCTGTGAAAATTCGAGAAGGCAGCACTGCAAAACAGAGGAAAAACAAATTCGTACCTATGGGCCTTTTCAGCACTCTCTCAATACCCCCAGCGCCCTGATCCGTCTCACTTTAACTCAAGCATAGAGATGGGCCGTTGTGGACAATGTATTTTCACTCTAATACAATCTGCAGTTATTTTCGCCTGTTGTGACAGATAGTGGTATTTGCTGCCAGACAGAGGCTTGATTGTAGAGCTCACTACCCGTGTGATAGTGCGCCCATGATTAACGCCTATATGAAATTCAATCATTCGTCAATAATTAATTCACTCTTTCATCGTTCACAGGTCGTAAGTGCAGCAGATGGGCTCAAGCGAGGCAGTATATGTCTTTACATTCTCAGTTTTTCTGAAAACACCAGGACTTGTTGCTGGTTTAGACACAGTGTAGTATCCATCACCTTCCTTTACAAAAAGTTAATAAAGTTTTTGTAAGAGTTTAGTAAGTGAGCATGTTTTAAAAGGGATAGTTTGGCCAAAAATTAACAGTCTGTAATAATTTACTTGTTCCAGACCTGTTTTGCTTTTATACTTAAAACATAACAATATGTTTTGAAAAATGTCACTTTTTCTTTGGGTCTAAATGACTTTAAATGAGTTGAAACATTCTTCAAAATATACTCTTTTGTTCCACAGAGTCATACATCTAGCACGATAAATTGATTCAAAACTGTTTAAGAATATAAAAAGCCTCGTCATGTCACTGACCGATCGCTTCTTGTTGTTTATCAGGTCTAAGTATCCGCGGGGCTCAGGAGGAGGACCCTCCCGATCCACAGTTGATGCGTCTTGACAACATGCTTCTGGCAGAGGGTGTGTCGGGACCGGAGAAGGGCGGCGGATCGGCGGCGGCGGCAGCGGCAGCAGCAGCAGCCGGCAGTCCCACTGACAACTCCATCGAGCACTCTGACTACAGGGCCAAACTCTCCCAGATCAGACAGATCTACCATACTGAGCTGGAGAAATATGAACAGGTGAATGACAGTATACACTACAGTACAGGAAGGCTTTACCAGCTTGCAACAAATATTGTTGTACTGAAATTCATCTTCAGTATGTTTTCTTCACAATTCAGCTCAAACAAGCCCTCTTCAAACTTTAGAAAAAAATAAATAAAAAATGGAGAACACCTGATAAGAGATCAGAGTCCATTCCTTCATCCAGAATCACTCCAGACCCTTCAGATTCACAGCTCCATGTTGGTGCTTCTTCTGTTCAGTTCACCCCACTCATTTTCTATAGAGTTCAGGTCAGAGGACTGGGTTGGTCATGGCAGAAGCTTGGATTTGTTCTTAGTGACCCATTTTTGTTGTGGTTTTGATGTTTGTTTGTGGATTATTGTCCTGTTGGAAGATCCAACCACGGCCCATTATAAGATTTCTAGCATGGACAGTCAGTTTTCAATTTTTTATCTGTTGGTATTTAATTGAATCCGTGATGCCATGTATCTAAACAAGATGCCCATGACCTCCAGCAGAAAAATAGCCCCACAACATTAAAGATACAGCAGTATCTTTCATTGTACACATGGGGTATATTTTATCTGTGTGTGCACCAAACTCATCTTGAGTGTTTGCTGCTAAAAAGCTCTTTTTTTTTAGTTTCATCATAGAAGCCAGTCCCATTTGAAGTTCCAGTCGTGTCTGTTAACTGAATATGCTGGAGTTTGTTTTTGGATGAGTGAGGAGAATTTTTCTTGAAACCCTCCCGAACAACATGTGGTGATGTAGGGGCTGTTTGATATTTTTCTGGAGGCTTTCTGACCCCAAGACTCAACTAATCTCTGCAATTCTCCAGCTGTGATCCTTGGAGAGTCTTTAGCCACTCAAACTCTCCTCGTCAGTGTGCATTAGGACAATATAGACACACGTCCTCTTCCAGGAAGATTTGTAACATCTTTAGTTGATTGGAACCTCTTAATTATTGCCCTGATGGTGGAAATTTGGATTTTTAATGTTTCTTACAGCCACTTTCTAAATTTGTGAAGTTCAACAAACTTTTGCTGCACATCAGAAATATATTCTTTGATTTTACTCCTTGTGATGGATGATTAAGGGAATTTGGCCTTTGTGTTTCTCATATTTATATTCCTGTGAAACAGTAAGCCAAGGCTGGATAATTTCATGTTCCTAGTCACCCTGGTATGATAAAAAAATGCAAATATGAATGAGAACATACTTCAGAGATATTTTAATCATAAGAATTTCTAGGGGTACCAATAATTGTGGCCATTGTGTACTAGTGAAAAATATTTATTTCTTAATGTGATTTCCCCCCACTTTCACTTTTTTTTTTTTACTTCAATTAAAGGTTAGATTTTTTTTTTTTTTTTTTTTAATGTTGAATGAAAGATCAAATGGATAAACAATGCAGACTTATTTTCACAGCCTTCTTTAATCATATTTACCATGGGTATGAATAATTTTGAGCACAACTGTGTATATATATATATATATATATATATATATATATATATATATATATATATATACACAGTGGTGTGAAAAATGGTTTGCCCCCTTCCTGATTTTTTTTTTTTTTTTTTGCATGTTTGTCACACTTTAATGTTTCAGATCATCAAATAAATTTAAATATTAATCAAATATAACACAAGTAAACACAACATGCAGTTTTTAAATGAAGGTTTTTTTTTTTTTTTTTTTTTTTTTTTTTTATGAAGGGAAAACAAAATCCAAACCCACATGGCCCTGTGTGAAAAAGTGTTTGCGCTGTAACAGACTCATTGCAAGTTATCGCAAACACTTGATTGCAGTTGTTGCTGCTAAGGGCGGCCCAACCAGTTATTAGGTTTAGGGGGCAAGCACTTTTTCACACAGGGCCATGTGGGTTTGGATTTAGTTTTCCCTTCATAATAAAAAACTTCATTTAAAAACTGCATGTTGTGTTTACTTGTGTTATCTCTGATTAATATTTAAATTTATTTGATGATCTGAAACATTAAAGTGTGACAAACATGCAAAAAAAATAAAAAGAAGGGGGCAAACCATTTTTCACACCACTGTATATATATGGAAAATAATTGGTATATATGTAATGGAAAATAATTGAAGTTTTTTAGTAAAAAGTAAAAAAATCTTTTTTTGTATTTTGATAATTTGTGTATATATATATATATATAGCAATAATACATTTCTTTCTAAAGTTTGAAGATGTAATTTTTGAAGATAAAGTTTTTCTGAAACGTCCCATTTTGCCAGGATTAAAATAAATTTACAAAAGTGATTTTCTGTACATAAAAAGCATACCAAATGCAAGTAAAGTGTCTACGTTAATGTTTCATATATTAAAAAAATTCAAAATATTGGTGAAATAATGTTCCATCATCAATCAGTGTAACAGATATATTTATGTAAAAATGGTTTGAAGAACATTGGCAAAAATTCATAAATATTTAAAATTACAGTTGATCAGTTTTAGGGGGTTGCACTGTGATCCTCAAATAGAGTCTTTTAAAATGTAATCTAATTATTCATGTTCTGTGAATCATAGGAAAAATGTACGATAGTCATTTTTGCTCAGAAAAAGTAAATTAATTAAGACACGTTCTAATGTACAGAAAAAAAAAATGCTGTATTAAACTTATATTGTTTTTCAAATCTGATGATCATTCTATAACCGATGGTGCCACTGCAGTTTTTGTATGGTAAATCTGTTGAACCATATATTCGCCTTTACATTTGTGTTTCTGTTGATTCTGACAACACTCAGGTTGACTTTAATAGCAAAAGCAAATTATGTAGCACTTCATTTACGTACTGTAGAACCAAATCCTTTTCCAGCCTTGCAAGCGCTGAAATTGCATATTAAGCCCAACCAGATTGTACGGTACAGAGCCAAGAATACTAAAAAGAACTTTGTATCTGCATTCACACATTTGCATTGATCCTATGAGTGTGAATAATCCCAGCTTGCTGTTCTGTCTGAATAGATGTTTTTCACTAAAGCTTCATGACAGGTTTAAAGGGAGACCTGGAGGCCTTCATCTGAACTGAAGGTGTCAGAGGTCTAAACCTGAGCAAGCATTTTGCGTTTTACAGTCCTGTCTATCATGATTACGACTGAGAGCGGATGTGATTTATGGTGGTATTCAGGCATTAGGACATCTTCAACTTACCTGACCCCTGAACAGCGGTAGTCTAGACATCCTCTTATAAATATTGAGCAGACGCTTTTAGTTACAGTGTGGAGAGCAGCCTCTGATTGCATAGTGCATTTGAGAGTGTCGCTATGCAGGACTGGCTGCTTCATTGAGGTCATGTATTGATTCTTTAATGGAGCTGACATTAATTTTTGATTCAGCGCTTTAGTTATTTTCCTCATAATCAAGGACGAGTTGAACGAGGGCCTTTCAAGCTTTTTTTTTTTTTTTTCTTCCATGTACGATACAGTTAAAGTGCTTGGTGTTTTGAGGAGATACCTTGAAAAATCTAAGTAATAGCTGCATGTCTATTTGCCCTGGGTCAATGACATGATGATAATTTTTTGCCCGGATCTGCACTTTGTTTTAAAACCATATGAAACCAACATGAATGCAAGTACATTTCTAAGAACTTGTGTTTTAAACTAGATTTTACAAGGTTTTTCCTCTTGTTTACTCTTGTTTGTCATTGACCCCCTACTGTTCATACTGTACTTGCACCATAAACAATAAAGAATGATCAGGAGAACACTTTTATTTCTAAATAACAATCCTTTTAATATTATATGGAAATTGTTTAGCTGATGGTTTAGCCAGCCAATGGCCTAAATTAGTCTGATTAACTTGCAAGCGTTCAAAAAGGGAGCGTGTGGAAAAGGTGGCTCAACCCTTTCACCTAGAGTAAATGCATCTTTCTTAAGGGTGTTCCCCCTTTTAATTATCTAAATGTAAATACTTAACGCATTTTACTCCGAGTAATGAGCTAAAGTGTGCACTACCTAAATTAGATATTCTAATTAATCATGTATGAACCACTGCTTTAACGAAAAGCTGTTTAAATTCTACTGGCGCTGGGCAGGTGCCAAATTGCAAATCGGCATTTGCATTCATAGATGACTTCACCTATTAAGCCGTTCAAGCCCTCCGCAGCACTACAAACAGTATGGATGGTGTTTTTCCCATGCTTTCAAGAGGAGCAGCTTTGAACTTGCTTCAAAAATTGCTGATTGCTGCTCCAGAGAGCTTCAAACGAATGCAGTTGAACTGATGTGCTTCTTCTGCGGAATAACGTCAAAGAGCATTTCTGTCACTGTGCTGAGAGTATATAACGATTTTAAAAAGAGGGTCAATATCTAGTATGTTTTTGGAGTTAAAGTGAGGATGTGATGCCGGAATTGTATGTTTAGGAATTATTTATTAATGTAGCTGTTGAGTCGCAGCACCAGGTCCTAAAGACTTCAGAGTAATTTAGTTTTGCATAATGCCTTTTTACACCTACATCCTCATTCAGAATAAAAGCTCTGTCCTCCGCTCAAAATTGTCTTTCTCCACAGGCATGTAACGAGTTCACTACCCACGTCATGAATCTGTTGAGGGAGCAGTCTCGCACACGGCCCATCTCTCCCAAAGAGATTGAGCGCATGGTCAGCATCATCCATCGCAAATTCAGCTCCATCCAAATGCAGCTTAAACAGAGCACCTGTGAGGCCGTAATGATCTTGAGGTCCCGCTTCCTCGATGCCAGGTTAGTATCATTGTGTGATCTGTCCTCATAAATCACAGTATGTGTATGTGTACACAGTATATAAGTTGTATCAGTTGTATTTGAAAGAATTAATTTTCTGCTAAATGCAAGAAAGTAGTGATTACAGAATATGATTTCAAGGTTACCCATTAAATATAATGGCCCCAAAAGTTGTGGTCACATTTACTATTTACGAATCAACTCATATCAGTAGGAATCCACTCGATCCGAAGTTTCATGTAAGGGCGATAAAATTCTCCAAACAGATTTTGCTCGTGTTTAGGTTGGTCACATAGTTTTGCGATGTTTGCCATGAACATATTGTTCAAAACGAGGACAAAATATTCATTATTCCACTAAAAGTTTGTTTTACAGTAATGGCTTACAAAAGTGAAGTTAGTCCTGAAAAATCTCCAACCTCATTTGTCTGCAGATGCTATTTGGTTTGATATTTTATCTACTCACTGGAATTCAGACATTTTTAAGTATGACTTGAGTGTGTTCAAATGCTTGAAGTAGGAACCATTTTTAGCTCCATATTGAGTTCATTTGTCCTTTAACCTACCCAGTCAGGGTTTAGGCACAGCCACTGATGGTATGGCACCTGTTATCAACCAACCACAATAAAGCATTCATTATTATTCAGCCATTAGTGGTTAAGATGTGGTCTTGCCAAGACCAAGGTTTAAGAGCCTAGAGGCCATCCACTGAACGCAGTCATACTAAGCACCTGAAAGCAGTTAAGAATTTTATAGAGTGGAAATGAAGTCATTTGCGTTTGGTGGGTAGGAGGTCATCAGCAGGTGGTCCAGATTACTGTAATCACAAACAGTTGGTAGAGGAGATCTGGAGAGGTGTAGAGGGGAGAGAAATGATGCAGTGAACATGAGAAAAGATCGGATGAGGTCTCGAGGAGGACGCTCAAGTGAAGTGGAAGCACAATCGTTTGGCCGGTCACTCGTGTGGAAGGCATTAAACAAGGCGAGAGAAAGAAGCCAGCGCTTAACCGTAGCGGGGTGGGCCGCAGTGAGTGGCGGTAAGTGCAACTCCATCAGGCCCTGCCCCAGTACTTGAGGAACAGTGTTCAGCTGGCCATGGCCTGATTTCCCTAATGTCCCAAGATACAGCTCTGACTGGGAATGCTTGAGCACCTCTAAACGCCCCCATCAGAGTGAAAGAAAGCGCGATAGAGGGAGAAAGAGAGAGGGAAAGCTCACCACTCTAAACACTGAACATTTCACGCTTCGCTTAGAGCTCAACCGATAACGTAACATCGTCCATTTGTGGCTACATATGTATTCTGATAATAGCCTTCCCGACTTCATTTCCTGCCAGCAGCTTCATTATGAGTTTGGCCATCACACATGGTTTTATTTGAGTTTCTCTAATTGCCTTCCTCCTCTTGTTTCCCCCCCCCCCCCCGCTTGTCCGACGGCAGACGGAAACGGCGGAACTTCAGCAAGCAGGCGACCGAGATCCTGAATGAGTATTTTTACTCGCATCTTAGTAACCCTTACCCCAGCGAAGAGGCCAAAGAGGAGCTAGCTAAGAAGTGCAGCATAACAGTATCCCAGGTGAGGCCACACCACCCATCCATGTAGCACATGCCCCGTTTGTTGGATAGTCTGGAAAGAATGACTAACAACAGGTCAAAGTCTGAAGACCTAAAGTCCCCATGCCCAGGGTTTAATTAGGCAAATCCAGTGCCATCCCTGCTCTTTCCCATTTAAACTGGTCTTAGTTGATTTAAGCTGGTCTTCAACTGGTCAAACTCAGGGATCTTCAAACCTGCTCCTGGAGGCACACTGTCCTTCAGAGTTTAGTTCCAACCTGCTCCAACACACCTACCTCAAAGTGATCCTGAAGACCTTGATTAGGTGGTTCAGGTGTGTTTCATTAAGGTTGGAGATAAACTCTGCAGGACAGGTGTCGCCATGGTTGAAGACCCCTGGTGTACAGTAGCTGGATTAGATGATTGGCCAGTTGGTCTCCTAGTCTGGTCATCTTAAAAGTGCCCAACAACCCTCTAAAACAAGGGTCTCCAAACTCAGTCCTGGAGGGCTGGTGTCTTGCAGAGTTTAGCTCCAACCCTAATTAAACACATCTGACAGACAGGCTAACAGACCATCAAACCATCTTAGACTGGTTTAAGCTATTTTTTTTTTCAGCAGGGTAAAACCATAATCTAGGCTAACAGTGGCTAATTGGCTATGCTAGGTCACACAAAGGCCCTGTCTCAAATGATGTACTTAATGTGAACTTCAGTCTGGTGTCCAGCTTGTCATTTTAGGTTTCCAAACCTTCCCAAGCACCCCATTTGAAGCTGTTACGCATCCTCGAATGTTACCCAGTAGTCCGTGTGGCAAAGTATAGACTCTGAAGAGGATCGCAAGGGCTGAGGGTGCCATTTGGGACAGGGCCAAGCTTGATCAGACCAGAAAGACTCTCCAGCGTGCGCTCTCTCTCATTGTCCTCTTCTTTCCTCTCATCACTGTCTAGCATGCATACCTGTTTGCTCTAACACACTGATACTTCCACTGAGCTGAGTCTCAAGCAGGGCCTGAAGACACAGAGTGTACCCTGTTGTGGATGGATGCCACAGTTTGTGGTGATCTGTGTCAGTTATTGTGTTTTAGAGTAAATGTGTGCGCGCATGTGAGTGTATGTGTGTCGGAGAGAAAGAAGAGGGACTTTATTTTAGTCGCACAGTAGGATTCATTATCGTAAGGAATTTAAAAGTATCTCAGTGTTTTCCCACTCTAATAACTAAATTTAGAATCCACCTGAAGGCAAGAGTACCCACCCACACCCATCTCCCCACAGACAAAACTCTTTTCTGTTTTTTTTCAAACGGTCACAGAGGTGGTCAAGGAAAATGTGTACTGTTAACCTATTGGTCTTAGAGCATATCTACATACTCTGTGATGTAATAAATGTTTTTTTTCTCTGTGGGGAGGGGCTTATGGAGGGTTGTTCAGAGTCAGATCCTGTAAAAGCCATTCTTTTTTGCCTTCAGGGGGTGGGAACCACCATCACAGTGGCACAGGTATGTCATGACTTCTCCTGCTCCACTTTTCTTGTGCCATTTGTTTTTCTTTGTTGATTTTCCTTTATTCTGTCACCCCTTTATGTGTGTTCACTTATACCTTAGAACATGTTAAGACATACTCAGCACTTTGTTCCACAAAAGTGTACCTTTCCTGCACTTAGTGCCAACAAATCTGCACTCTTAAGTGTCAAATGGGACTATATTTGGAGTGCTCAGTAATCAAACCAAGTATCAGATAGTATTTTTTGTTGAAAGAATTTAGCTGTAATATACACCCCTTCACTCTTCCCTAGAGAATTTCACTCGATTGTCAAACCGCTAAAAGTATGTGTCCTTTTTGATTGTGTTATGTCTTGTCATTACACATTTTGACATGCCTGTGATATTTACCCCACATTGTATTTAGTCAGTGTGTTCTTTGTATGTTCAGGAACTATTTTTATTTGGAAATATCTTTTATTAAATTAATTTGTATGTTGAAATATTTTGTTCTTAGATTTATTGGCTGCTATAGTATAGTAATGGGATTAAAACAATAGATACAGTTCTGGAGTGTTATATATATATATATATATATATATATATATATATATATATATATATATATAACAGATAGCAATATTCCTTTCTAGCAGTTTTATTTATTTACAATTCTGAGGTAGCAAGATTTTTCCACTCTTATTGTAACAAAAGTTCTAGCACATGTACATTCCAGAGTCTTTTTCCTGTATCTGAGACATGTGCTGATTTCAAGTGGTGTGTGGTGTTAATGGTATTGTTGATGAAATGTAGCCGCCTTTATCAGGCACCACTTCACTCCACAGAATCAACCTCATTATCTGGGCACAATCTCTGTACATGTGTGATCCTCTGTCTTCTAAATGAGGCACACAAGGTCACATGATGCTTTTTTTGAGAGAGAGTTTTCATAACCACTATGATTTTAAGCATTGAGTCTAGAGGGGATATTGTGCACCCTGTAAATGAGTGGGCACAAAATGTGGTGCCCATCACCCAATTAAGTGCAGTTCTTCCGCTTCGATCTTCCTGCGGTTCAAACGAGCGACACTTATCAATATTTCAGCTCATTATACATGTAGCAGAGCTCTGCCTCAGGTTAATGTGTTAACTATTAATGCAAACCGCTTCATTATTGATAATATCAGCAGCCCTGACCACTGCAACCGCCCATGACAGCGAGTGTGTGTGTGTGTGTGTGTGTGTGCGTGTGCGTGTGTGTGTGTGTGTGTGTGTGTGTGTGTGTGTGTGTGTGTGATGAAGCCAGAAGTCTGAGTCTCCATTTAAGCTCCACTCTCAGCAAGAGAAGCAGTATAAATCGGGAGGTATTGAGACCTGGGTAAGCTCATCCATCCCATTTCAGTGACACTAGCAGCGTATTGACCCAAGCTTGGGGAGGGAATAGTGGTGAATTATTTACTACACCCACACAGGCTTTCCTCTCCATTGGTTTAAAGCAAACAAACCAGGTATTGGGTTCCAGAAATAGAAGTCTACTGCATCTCTAGTCTGTTCTCGCATAAATATGAAACCCAAATATGTGAGGTAGATTTGTTTTAAAATATTAGTATTTAAATATATTTGTCAACTGAAAGTCAGTGTGATGTAACCAACATGCAGGAAGTTATTTTGTTGTCATACAACAACAAAATCATAAAACATGATTTGCATCTCAATAAATTAGAATGTCATGGAAAAGTTCATTTATTTCAGTAATTCAACTCAAATTGTGAAACTTGTGTATTAAATAAATTCACTGCACACAGACTGAAGTAGTTCTGTGTTCTGTTCTTTTAATTGTGATGATTTTGGCTCACATTTAACAAAAACCCACCAATTCACTATCTCAACAAATTAGAATACTTAATGAGACCAATAAAAAAAAAACACTTTTAGTGAGTTGTTGGCCTTCTGGAAAGTATGTTCATTTGCTGTATATGTACTCGATACTTGGTACGGGCTCCTTTTGCTTTAATTACTGCCTCAATTCGGCGTGGCATGGAGGTGATCAGTTTGTGGCACTGCTGAGGTGGTATGGAAGCCCAGGTTTCTTTAACAGTGGCCTTCAGCTCATCTGCATTTTTTGGTCTCGTTTCTCATTTTCCTCTTGACAATACCCCATAGATTCTCTATGGGGTTCAGGTCTGGTGAGTTTTCTGGCCAGTCAAGCACACCAACACCATGGTCATTTAACCAACTTTTGGTGATTTTGGCAGTGTGGGCAGGTGCCAAATCCTGCTGGAAAATGAAATCAGCCTCTTTAAAAGCTGGTCAGCAGAAGGAAGCATGAAGTGCTCCAAAATTTCTTGGTAAACGGGTGCAGTGACTTTGGTTTTCAAAAAAACACAATGAACCAACACCAGCAGATGACATTGCACCCCAAATCATCACAGACTGTGGAAACTTAACACTGGACTTCAAGCAACTTGGGTTATGAGCTTCTCCACCCTTCCTCCAGACTCTAGGACCTTGGTTTCCAAATGAAATACAAAACTTGCGCTCATCTGAAAAGAGGACTTTGGACCACTGGGCAACAGTCCAGTTCTTCTTCTCCTTAGCCCAGGCAAGATGCCTCTGACGTTGTCTGTGGTTCAGGAGTGGCTTAACAAGAGGAATACGACAACTGTAGCCAAATTCCTTGACACGTCTGTGTGTGGTGGCTCTTGATGCCTTGACCCCAGCCTCAGTCCATTCCTTGTGAAGTTCACTCAAATTCTTGAATCGATTTTGCTTGACAATCGTCATAAGGCTGCGGTTCTCTCGGTTGGTTGTGCATTTTTTTCTTCCACACTTTTTCCTTCCACTCAACTTTCTGTTAACATGCTTGGATAGAGCACTCTGTGAACAGCCAGCTTCTTTGGCAATGAATGTTTGTGGCTTACCCTCCTTGTGAAGGGTGTCAATGATTGTCTTCTGGACAACTGTCAGATCAGCAGTCTTCCCCATGATTGTGTAGCCTAGTGAACCAAACTGAGAGACCATTTTGAAGGCTCAGGAAACCTTTGCAGGTGTTTTGAGTTGATTAGCTGATTGGCATGTCACCATATTCTAATTTGTTGAGATAGTGAATTGGTGGGTTTTTGTTAAATGTGAGACAAAATCATCACAATTAAAAGAACCAAAGACTCAAACTACTTTAGTCTGTTTGCATTGAATTTATTTAATACATGAGTTTCACAATTTGAGTTGAATTACTGAAATAAATGAACTTTCCACGACATTCTAATTTATTGAGATGTACCTGTATATCACAGAACGGGGCCTTTTGGGAAAAAAATTAATATATATATATATATATATATATATATATATATATATATATATATATATATATATATATATATATATATATGTATATATGTGTGTGTGTGTGTGTGTGTGTGTCTGTGTGTGTGTGTGTGTGTGTGTATACATATACAGTGGGTACGGAAAGTATTCAGACCCCCTTAAATTTTTCACTCTTTGTTATATTGCAGCCATTTGCTAAAATCATTTAAGTTCATTTTTTTTCCTCATTAATGCACACACAGCACCCCCCATATTGACAGAAAAACACAGAATTGTTGACATTTTTGCAGATTTATTAAAAAAGAAAAACTGAAATATCACATGGTCCTAAGTATTCAGACCCTTTGCTGTGACACTCATATATTTAACTCAGGTGCTGTCCATTTCTTCTGATCATCCTTGAGATGGTTCTACACCTTCATTTGAGTCCAGCTGTGTTTGATTATACTGATTGGACTTGATTAGGAAAGCCACACACCTGTCTATATAAGACCTTACAGCTCACAGTGCATGTCAGAGCAAATGAGAATCATGAGGTCAAAGGAACTGCCTGAAGAGCTCAGAGACAGAACTCTGGCAAGGCACAGATCTGGCCAAGGTTACAAAAAAATTTCTGCTGCACTTAAGGTTCCTAAGAGCACAGTGGCCTCCATAATCCTTAAATGGAAAACATTTGGGACGACCAGAACCCTTCCTAGAGCTGGCCGTCCGGCCAAACTGAGCTATCGGGGGAGAAGAGCCTTGGTGAGAGAGGTAAAGAAGAACCCAAAGATCACTGTGGCTGAGCTCCAGAGATGCAGTCAGGAGATGGGAGAAAGTTGTAGAAAGTCAACCATCACTGCAGCCCTCCACCAGTCGGGGCTTTATGGCAGAGTGGCCCGACGGAAGCCTCTCTTCAGTGCAAGACACATGAAAGCCCGCATGGAGTTTGCTAAAAAAACACCTGAAGGACTGCAAGATGGTGAGAAATAAGATTCTCTGGTCTAATGAGACCAAGATAGAACTTTTTGGCCTTAATTCTAAGCAGTATGTGTGGAGAAAACCAGGCACTGCTCATCACCTGTCCCAACAGTGAAGCATGGTGGTGGCAGCATCATGCTGTGGGGGTGTTTTTCAGCTGCAGGGACAGGATGACTGGTTGCAATCGAGGGAAAGATGAATGCGGCCAAGTACAGGGATATCCTGGATGAAAACCTTCTCCAGAGAGCTCAGGACCTCAGACTGGGCCGAAGGTTTACCTTCCAACAAGACAATGACCCTAAGCACACAGCTAAAATAACGAAGGAGTGGCTGACAACAACTCCGTGACTGTTCTTGAATGGTCCAGCCAGAGCCCTGACTTAAACCAAATTGAGCATCTCTGGAGAGACCTAAAAATGGCTGTCCACCAACGTTTACCATCCAACCTGACAGAACTGGAGAGGATCTGCAAGGAGGAATGGCAGAGGATCCCCAAATTCAGGTGTGAAAAACTTGTTGCATCTTTCCCAAAAAGACTCATGGCTGTATTTGATCAAAAGGGTGCTTCTACTAAATACTGAGCAAAGGGTCTGAATACTTAGGACCATGTGATATTTCAGTTTTTCTTTTTTAATAAATCTGTAAAAATGTCAACAATTCTGTGTTTTTCTGTCAATATGGGATGCTGTGTGTACATTAATGAGGAAAAAAAATGAACTTAAATGATTTTAGCAAATGGCTGCAATATAACAAAGAGTGAAAAATTTAAGGGGGTCTGAATACTTTCCATACCCACTGCACATACAGTACTGTGCAAAAGTCTTAGGCCGCTAGTATTTTCACCAACAAAAAATGGTTTTAAGTAAGTTATTTCTATCTTTTGCTGTAGTGTGTCAGTAGGAAATATCAGTTTACATTTCCAAACATTATTTTTGCCATTAATTGTAGTAATCCAGTGAGATTTGTGTTTGCATAAGGAGTCTGACAAAAGCCAGTGGTCCACACAGAGATCTGATCTCATCATCATTCAGTCCGTCTGGAATGACATGAAGAAACAGAACAAACTGAGACAGACTAAATCCAGAAGAACTGTGGCAACATCTCCAAGACGCTTGAAGAAAAAAACCTTCCTGCAAAGCTACCTGAACAACTATGTTCAAGTGTACCTCAGACAAAAGCTGTTTTAAACTCAAAGTGTGGTCTTACTAATTGTTGATTTGATTTAGTTAATATAAGTTAATTGACAAATAAAATCTATTTATGGCATTATTTCTGAAAGCATCCTCATTTTACAGCATTTTTACACAAGTGCCTAAAACCTTTAACAGTACTGTAGCTTCGCATGTAGGTTTCTTGGAGCATCTTGGAGACGTTGCCACAGTTCTTCTGGATGTAGTCTGTCTCAGTCTGTTCTGTTTCTTCATGTCATTCCAGACAGACTGGATGATGATGAGATCAGATCTCTGTGTGGAGCACTGGCTGTTGTCAGACTCCTTGTGCAAACAAAAATCTCACTGGATTATTACAATTAATGGCAAAAATAATGTTTGGAAATGTAAACTGATATTTCCAACTGACATGCTACAGCAAAAGATAGAAGTAACTGACTTAAAACCATTTTTTGTTGGTGAAAATACTAGTGGCCTAAGACTTTTGCACAGTACTATATATATATATATATATATATATATATATATATATATATATATATATATATATATATATATATATATATATATATATATATATATATATATATATATATATACATATACATATACATATACATGTGTATATATATACATATACACGTGTATATATATGTATGTATTTTTAATAGCAAGGCAAGATTAGTACAAGTCAAATGGAGTAAGCCCCAAGAAAACTTAATATATTACTTACAATTATACAGTATTCAAGCATTTATGATAGCCTATTTGTTATTATATGTTAAAATATATATTTTAAACCTAAGCAGATAATATCTGTGAACACTCATGATGGTTATACACCTTATATCTTTTTTTATTTTTTATTTTTTTGAAATTGCAAAAAAAAAAAAAAAAAAAAAAAATCATATTGAAACCAATATAAATAAAAATATTGTTTTCAATATGTTTTGTACTACATTTTTTTTTTTTTTAAAGATTTCCTGTTTTTGTCATTTTTATCTTTCATCCTTATTTATCATTGGCTCATACAGCTAGAGAACAATCATTTAAATGAGTTATATGTTGTAAACGTGTTTTTGTTTTGTTAAAATATAAAACATTAGGGTTAGGAACAGCTAAGTTTAAGGTATTTAATCTTTAGAGGGAGGTTAGCTTAGAGACTCTGTGTGCCTCTTTTCCATGGCCTTAAACTGCGTCATAAGCAGGTTAAGTAAAAAGGATGACGGCTAGTGCTTTCATTGCTTCCAATTAAACCTTGCTTGTTAGTTTAACCTCTAGGTAAACCCATCAAACAATTGATGTTAAGGCAAAAGCCTGCCAACGGTGGTGGCTTCAGCCGAATGGTCATTAATTTTAATTGCCTAGATATTAAAGATTTAGAAGCGCAGAGGCATGGTGGGGGTAGAAATGATCTGATGTCATGTAAATTCAGCCGCTGTAGCGTAGTGTGGCTCGGGCTGCTGGAGATATTAAAATGGAAGCAGAGAGGTGGAAATTAAATAAAGCATCATTAAGGGGCTGAGGCTCTCTGGTCCTCCAGTCCAGCCAGAGCCGGAATACGGCAGGAGAGATCGCCACGGCGACAGGCCACCGTAATTTATAGGGCTATTAAGAAACAACCCTTAATCTCTTTATTATTCCACAATTATGCAGTGATAGCATTTGCACATCTACCACCCCCCATGTGACCCAGATCTTATTGTTTCCTGGCTGCTGTTTTTAGTAAAATTAGCATTATTGTAATTATTAATGTATTGCGCTGAGGCGGTGCGGCTGCTTTTAGGTGTACTATCTGAGTTGTGGTTATTATTATGTCTATTATTTGTCTTAAGGCAGGAGAACAAAAGTGGTTTTATGCAAAAGAAAAGAACATTAGTGTTATTAAGATGCATAAAAGCCTTGCCTTTGAAATCAAGGGAACCGAACGAATACAAGTTACCTTAAAGGAAGGTAGTGAAAGTAAAAACAAAAGAAAGAGTTATGTTAAAACTGTTACTGAGAAAGCGTTCATTTATTAAACAGGGCCAGGGACCAGAACAAACACTTTTTATCAAGATCTCAGTTTGCCTTACGTGGAAATATACCACCTTCACGTTTGGCACTAGCTACCTGATCCCATAAGCACAACACTGATCCAAATTACAAGACGACTTTTTTTGCAGCCCCTTGTGTGTTGGTTTTGTCTAGAGACAAACAGAGAGCATGTCACGCCTCCATCCGCAATAACGCACAAGCCCTGTCTGATAATCGCTTAATTAGTCTGCATGCCCAGCGGATATTACTGTGGGAGGCTGGGGACTGTGGACTTGATGGACCCAAACATGACATCTTGAAACAATCACTCTGCTCAATGCACAGTGCCTTGTCTGCATTGATGTCTGACGCCCCTTCCTCTTTTTTTCCCCCCTCTTTCCTTTTCTTTCCGTCTCTCCCTCAGGTATCCAACTGGTTCGGCAACAAGAGGATCCGCTACAAAAAAAACATTGGCAAGTTCCAAGAGGAGGCCAACCTGTATGCCGCTAAGACAGCCGTGACTGCCGCGCACGCAGCAGCTGCCGCCGTCCAGAATAGTCAGACCAACTCACCCACCACACCCAACTCCGGTAAGCTTGCACTCATCCCGGACGAGCCCCCAAAAACCAACCAGCCATCCCCAATCCCTTCTGAACCTCTGCTCCCTCAGGCATGCCGGTAGGCTGCTGTGACAGTGAGAGGTCCCATCCTGGGGGATGAGCCTCACTCTCCTGCCTCTGAGACTATACATGCTGAACGAGACGAGCAAAATCAAGCAGAAACTGTGTGAGCGGGTTGCACATGCTGAATATGTTTGTAGTTTTGAGGGGTGGGAGGATGTTGGTGCTGGTGGGGGTAAAAGAGATAATCCTCACCCACTGTCCTCCCTTTCCATCCATAAATATGTGACAGTGTTACCCCCGCTGTGAATTGATGGAAATCTCTTGCTCGGAGCATGTTACACTCTTGAAGAAATGTGTAGTATGAAGTAATAATGAATATTTGATTAGCAGAATGATACAGTGTCTACCTTAAATTGATGCTCTTCAGACGTAATAAGCAGAAGACTTGACTGTGATAAAGACATGGCTTAGACCCTGAGGAGTTGTGGGTAAGCAATTTTTAAGGGGTCCCCTTTTTCTTGCACCCAGGATTCCAGATGAAAGATGAAGAATTTCAGCTGGACTCTGCAGAGAACAAAAACACTCTATTAACCAACATGTTCACTGGTACTGGCCTTTTCCATAAGCTTCTTATTGTCCTTCTTGTCATTGGCATATAATTCCCTTTATGACCTAGTCCATTAGAGTAGGAATAGGTGTGAACCCCTGTGGAAAACTTAGACTTCCAACTCCATACACCATCTTTGTCCTTTTTTGTGATTCCCCCCCCCCCCGTTTGGCGTTTTTGGTGACCCCCATGTGCCCTTCTACAGATGTAATGCAACCTAGCCGTCATCCCCATCCCTATCCTTTCATTTCTTCCTTGTTTCTTTTGCTCTCCTTTTGTTGCTTGCTTTCCGAGCATCACTTCCTAGCGTGGCGTGTGGTGCGTGTATGTCCTCGCACACATTGCGTGTATGTGTGAGTCTGTGATAGCCTCTCTTTCTCTTTCTCATCCTCTCGTTATTCAGCTCCTTACATCTTTCCTTTCTAGGTTCGTCAGGTTCTTTTAACCTCCCAAACTCAGGGGACATGTTCATGAGCATGCAGAATCTGAATGGGGATTCTTACCAAGGGGCACAAGTCGGAGCCAATGTGCAGTCACAGGTAGGCGCTACGCACAGGAACTGGGGCTGTGAACCAGAGCAGACCTGTCAGCTAGCCTACCATCCACATTAAAAACTCAACTCCCTACCCCTCAACATATAGACAGTGATACAGATTTGATCACCCCCTCAACAATTAGTTTCATTATAGTCATGGAAGATTAATGATGACTATAGTCTGGACATGGATGGATCCTTCACATTTCCAGTCTGGATCCCCCACTAAATTACCATATCGCAGCCCATAAGAGGCCCGTCTGACTAGAGACTCATTATTTACAGCATTATGCTCGTATATTGATCCTGGAGCAGACCCCATTTTGTAGTTGATGTTGTGAATGCATTTGGCTCTGACTTGAGCTCTTGGGTTGGTATTGGTTGTATGGTACTGTTCTTTCCTCCAAACCTCTATATCCTTTTCTGTCCCCTATTCATCATGATTATCCCAATTTTCCATGTTCACATAAGCTCATTTCATCCTCATGTTAAAAGACACCATTTGAAGGAGAGAGACAAAGAGTTAATGTGTACTGAACATTTCTCAGATCTGCTCATGCACTGATAATGTTTTGTTACATACCGTATTCTCCTCCAACTGTTGTCATGTGTGAATATTATTGTGTTTTTTTAGTAAATTCCGAATCAAAACTATTCCATTCCTTCTTTTTGTGATTTTGTGTTTCGAGTCTGGAAAGAAAGTAGTCGTTGCCAGAAAGCAATAGAGAGGGGAAATGCATATGTTGTCCTAAATGTTGCATTAAACCACATATGTATCCCTAACTTCATTCAGCTGCATATTCCATTTTAGTATTATTCATTTAGTAAACCGCAAAGCCATCAAATTTTTGTTTAAACACCATTGCTTTTGTCTTTTGACACCATACATCACTGTGTTGATGTTTGCATGTGTTTCTGTAACACAGAATGTTGACAAGCTTGACTTCCTGTTGTGTCCTCTGCAGGTGGATACCCTGCGCCATGTTATCAGTCAGACGGCAGGATACAATGATGCCCTGGGGGGGAATCCCATGTATAGTCCACATGGCTTGAATGTAAGTACAGTCTCAGTCAGTCATGACTGAAGTTCCACTGAATTAAGCAATAAGAAACATACTACACTCATCCTAACATTATAGAGATAATCTATAACTCAAGCCTTTTTGAATTAAAATTGTTGTAAACTACAATTTAAAAGTTTTAGGTCTCTAAGATTTTTTTAATGTTTTGTGTAAAATATTATTATAACTGCTTTCTAATTTAATTTAAATATAATTAATTCCTGTAGTGGCAAAGCTGGATTTTTAGCAGCCATTGCTCCAGTCTTCAGTGTCACATGACCTTTCAGAAATCATTCTAATGTGCTGATTTGATGCTCAAGAAACCATTCTTATCTTATCAATAGCCAGGTTTCCATCCAAAGTTGCGAATTTAACTTGTGCGCAAGAGTGGAATATCGCATAAAACATTTGCCACTAAGCACCATTTCCATCCAACGAGTCAAAGAGAACAAAATCGTCACTTCCTAATAAACTGGCACTAAATATCACTAAGAAAAGTAGGAGAAGCCACTGAAAATAATAACTTTTATATATAATAAATTAGTTGCGCCTCAGAAACACAATTAATGTGGTCATTGCTTTTGGAGGTGGATGCCTGCTGTTTTGGAATGCAGTCATGTAAGACAGTTCTGGGAGGCAATTATACAGAAGCACTTTGACAACAGACTTTGCAAAGGCATTTCAGAATGACCATAATGACATTTCAGATGCTGTGCAACAAGATCGGTCTGCTGATTTGTCAGGTTATGCCGTCCCATAGCGCAAAGTCATATGACTTTTTTGATGTGCATGGAGGAATTTATTCGCAAAATGCGTTTCCATCTCCCATTATTTGCATTAACCCTTTTTCGCACAAGTCAAAAACCACCTCAAGCGAGCGTTAAAAACTTATTTGCGAATTAAGGGATTTTTTTTTCTTGAAATTTGGTGTTTCCATCACTCCTTTCTGATGCAATACTTCAAAATGCGGATAAAAACAGGGTGATGGAAACATAGCTAATGTTGATAATGGTTGTGCTGATTAATACTTTTTAGGATTCTTTGATGAATATGAAGTTGGAAGAACAACATTCTTAGAACTTTCTTACACTTTTAATCAATTTAATGCATCCTTGTTGAACAAATGTAGTAATTTGTTGTTAATAATTTGCTTTATTTAACAAAATTATATGCCATAGGCACATAAACACCAACATTTTAGGTTGGCATTTACTAATAAATGATGTTGTGAAAATCTGCAATGTGCAAATACATGTAGTTATTATAACATAAATCAGAAGGACCCAAGTCAGACAGCAAGAAACCACCATAAATCCAAACTCCACGACAAACAGAGTGATGATTCAGAGGATGACAGGAGTATCTATCCCATAATATGCATAAAGCGGAAAATATGACAGTTTGTTTTAAAGCAGGAATAAATGCTTTGCTCAGTAAAAGCTCAAGCGGCTCAAGTATTTGGGAGTGGTGTGAGGAAAATGAGATTCAGAAATAAATTAAGTCAGTTTGTTGCCTGTGTAAACAGTTCCTATTACAGTAACCTATAACGTGGTAAGATGAAAAGGCTTTTACTAGCACGTCTTGCCTCTGTTTGCCTGTTTTGCAATGCTTCAAAGAATTTGCAATATCCTTATCAACATGATGAAATATGAAAGTATGATTGCCTGCAGCCGTCTGCAGGCATGAATTTTATCTTCCTTGATGAGGTTTGATATGATGTTTTTTTTCCAACCATACACTGCGTAATCTGAAACCATCAGAGTAAAGACTCATTTATTTGATGAGAGAAAGAGAGAGGGGGCGAGAGAAATACAGACATATATCTTCCTTGAGCTAAACACAGGTTTAGATGTTATATCTGTTACCTTGCTTGTCATGGAATTGTTTATAAAAACATAAACTTAGATGTGTTAGCCTTAAAAATTAATCTAAAAAAAAAAACTGCTGAATGACAAGACTCAGTGGATGCTGAGCTGATAAAATAGGAACATATAAATTTATAGTTTATGAAAGACAATTGAGCATTTTCTGGATAATATTCTGGTAATATTATCAAATGAGCCAGTAAAATGTGTTTTAAGGATTATTACATATTCCTGATAAAAAACAGCTTATTTATCGGTCCAAATGGTCCTTGTACATTATCAAAAAAGACAAATGAGCTTTCCAAAAGCAAAACAAATCACTTTCCATTGAGAAACAGATGCAATCAGATGGAGGAATAATTTGCAGTGAGATAATTAATAGAGCAGAGCTGTCATATGTGTACTTTCTGATGACTGTTAGAGCTCCATTTGCATGAATTAACTCTAGCAAAGCACACAACGATAAATGTCATAAGTCAAAACGTATGCCTGATTTTTCACAGCAATGGGGCCCAAACGTGGCAGTGTATCTGTGGCTAATGCTGAGAGGGCTGTGTGTGTCATTGTATGTGTGTTTGGAGGCCTCTTTGGCCTGTAGCTGTGCAGATGAAGTGTCAGCCTCTCACAGGCTCAAACGCCACACTTTCACACTCTCACTCTGGTCCACTGCTCAAGTCAGAACTCACTCTATCATTACAACAAGTGTGTGTGTGTTTGTGTGCGTGTGTGTCAGGCTGAATGCGAGTGATCCATGTCATCAGGGTACAGCAGACTTCCTCATAACGCTCGCGTTTCAGCATCAGTCCAGACATTGTGGCTGGAGGAGACTAGCACAATCTATTTATTGACCTTTTCCAGGAGCTCTAAATCAGCAAAATCCTAATTCCGCCACTGAACAGTCCCCATACACACACACATGCACAGGCACAAACATCACCCCATGACTTTTATATAGAAACACAGACAGATTGTTTTGATAACCAAACACCTCATTAGCAAATCAGCATACGGCAGTAGTTCTTAACTAGTTTTGCTTCGGGATCCAGATTTCACATTAAGTGACAATTCCATCAAATCTTCATTGTACTAAAAAACGTTAACTAAAATGTCATTAAATGTAACATTTTATTTATTATTATTATTATTATTATTATTATTATTATTATTAATTTAAGCCAATGATTTACCATGTTTATTATTATTATTATTATTATTATTATTATTATTATTATTATTATTATTATTATTATTTATTTGTTTGTTTGTTTGTTTGCTTGTTTGTTTTAAGCCAATAATTGACTGTTTATTAGTGTTATTAGAATTTATTTTGTTAAGGAATGATTCACCATATTTATTTATTTATTTATTAAATAATTTAATATATTTTACTTCTTATTAAGCCAGTGATTTACCATATTTATTTTTATTGCAAGTTTACCTGTATTTAATGTAGTCCGACATTTTCCTTCGTTTGTGGTTTTCAAGAATGAGGGCATCTGCCTAATTTGACTAACTTCTATGAAATAATTACAAATTAAATACTGCAGTGTTCGATTGCATGTACTGCTTTTCAGACCAAATATTTTTTAAATAGTCACCAAAAATAATTTGGTATTTTTTCTGCAGTCCCTAGTTGGGACCGATGGCATCCCCTAAGCATTTGCTGTGGTGATATAGAGTGAGGAGTAGACTTAGGTGGGGGATTTAACTGTTTTGGAGGGAAGAAATCCAGCTAAAGCTAGTCTCCAATGAGAGCTGGGCAATTGAGTCAGGAGCGCTCAGGCGAGCAGGGTGGAGGAAAGGCCTGCACCGTCACTTCCACTCAGCATCCTTCCAGCTTCTCCCCTCCCGCCCCGGCTTCCCTCCCCTTGACTGACATCAAAATATGGAGCGACAAGCTGTCGGCCCACCGCTGAAATCTGATTAGACATTGATTTCAGCAGTCGTTCCCATTGGCCACAACGTTTATGCGAATTTGTTTTCTGAGAGCCAGGGAAGCAGGGACTGAGAGAGGGAGAAGCCAATGTGGGTTTAGCGTGGCAAGATGGCCGTCGGGATGTCAGACAGTAGATCAGAGGAAACACTTTCTCTTATTAATTTCTTAATGCATTAGTATGCATACGTATGCATGCTTCACTCACATGTACACACAAGGATTAGGACACACACTTTACTGCAAGCAGACAAATAAACACCCACACTTCTTGCCACACATGCTTCTCTATTTTATTTTGGAAATCTAGGAAAGATTATCTGTATTCTTTTACGTAACAAAACTCTGTAAAATTCTATATTATACGTGACTATATAAATATTTAGAAATATTTATTTGACAAAAATCATTATAGGTGCTCGGTTATTAATAATGTTTTTAATAATATTAATGTTTTAAAGTTTTTGGTGCTGATTTTTTTTTTTTGTGGAAACCATGATGCATTTGTTCAGGATTCTTTGATGAATATAAAGTCCATTGAGCAGAATAGAATAGAATAGAATAGAATACCCTTTTTAATTACTTTTTTGTAACATTCTAAATGTTTTACTGTCACTTTTGATCTATTTAATGCATCCTTGCTAAATAAAAGTATTTATTTCTTTATTTCTTTCGTTCTTCCTTTTTTAAATTGTACTTTTGAATGGTAGTGTATCTCAGTTTCCATTAATAAAAAAAAAAAAAGCAGCAAAAAATGTTTTCAACATTCATAAAAAATATGGACCATAAGCACAAAATAAAGTGCATAAGAGACTTCTTACAAAAAAATTAAATTTTTCCAAACCTTTGACCACTAGTGTGTGTATATTTCTTTTTTTCGCTGTGAAATTAATGACTTTTTTTTCTGTGTTGTTTTCAGGGTAATGGGGGATGGCAGGATGCTACGACTCCATCCTCTGTGATCTCCCCTACAGAAGGCCCTGGCAGTGTGCACTCTGATACCTCGAACTGATCTCTTCATTGACATGGCCCCTTCCCAAGCTGTGGACAACCAATTACAGAATTACAAAACCACAGACTGACCAATCAGAGACACAGAATAAACTCTCACAGCTAATCCAGAAACATCCTCATGGAATTATACACAGTACTTTTCCACAGTTTTTTGGAAGCTGGACATTTCTTAACCGTAACATCAGTCCACTGCAGTTTTTACTAACAAACTCTCCTCCAATCATATTAAACCAGTATGCTTTGTTTCTTTTATCATTTGAAGTGTACAAGCTCTAAATGTACGAGTTATTAGGGGTTTTTTTTTCTCTTCTTTTGAGTTTATTACGGTCATAACCCCACTCCATTGTTCTAACCAACTGTCGGTAAAGCTTTAGTGCAGGAATACAACTGATACTTACAAAAGTGTGTTCATATGATGCTAATCGATGCATTTAACAGGGCTAAATGCTACAGAAGGCAGCTTGGGGACTTCATTGCTGATATTTTTTGAGTTTTTATTAATATCACACCTAGCAATGACTTAAACAAGACCACCTATGGAAGGCAATCCACTCCATTTTGGGGGGTGATTTTTTGAAATACCTGGCAATTAATTGTCTTTTTTTAAAAACACAAAACATAATCGATATTCAGTCTGCTACGATTAATGAAGGAAGTGTGGAAGATGTGAAAAGGAAATATGGGTCATCTTGCACGCTCTTCTGGCAATTTTCCATTCAAAAACTTTCTTGTATATGACATAGCTTGAGAGTATTTATACATCTCACAAATAAATACTCAGCTTTATTACCTCATTGAAACTCATAGAAAACCAATAGATTTAAAACATTTCTTTAGCTTATAGTGCTCTCACTGACTACCTCTCAACAAAATCACCACCACCACCGTTTTTGTCTTTTACTTTCTGTCATTCTTTTTTTTGTCTTTTTAAAACGCATTTTTTACTTTTGTTAGATTTGGTTCCATCTTGTAAGAAATTTGCTCTCTCTGTCTCTCTCTCGCTCTTTATGTAATCTAATGCATATTTTAACCTTCTAAGAAAACTAAGTTGCTTTGTTGCAGCTTTTAAAAATAAAAAATAACCATACTATTAATAATACGAATAACACGGAGAGTATGGAGAGTACAGTGGCTGGTGGAGGGAATTTTGTGCTGGAACAGTGAGGGGGAAATATGATCATAAAATTAACACCAAACAGTAAAACTGTTGTAAATACTGAAGAACATTTTGAATGTTGCTCATCTTGTTACTAATTCATGCAAAAAAAGAAATAAAAAATTAATAAACAAAAACCCATGATTAAAAAAAAGAAGAAAAAAAGAAAGAAAACCTGTAATGCATAGAGGTTTCAGTATTCAGAATTGTACATTTCAAAACCCTGTGTGACAGGGTTCCAACATTCTTTTCTTTTTTTCTTTTTTTTGTATCGTATGTGATTCTGAAACTGATAAAAAAAAGTCATACAAAATTTATTTGTGGCAGTGGTTCTAATGTATTAAAGATGTTTCGTGTTTCTTTCTAATCAGACTACACCCTGGACTGAAAAGTCTTCCTTGTGGTAGTTATGTGTAATTTCAAACATGAATAAACTGTTTTCCTTTCATGACAGACTGTTTTGATATTGCCTTCTTGGTTTTAGATGCACTTGAGGTGATTATAACAATAAGAAATTACATGACATTTATTTACTTTAGTATTAGCACAAGCATGTTGATGAAGAACAACTGTACTTCTGTTATATGCAGATGTTATATGTCTGTTATATGCGTCTGTTATATGCAGATGTGTATCCATGCACATATCAAAACCAGAGTCTTGTTCGTTTGCATGAATACCTCTTCATGCTAATTTCAACAAAGTGAGAGATTTATTCTCCTCCAGCGCGCATGCATCAAATCAAGCACGCGCGCCGAACTAAACACAACACCCCATTTTGCAAACGTGAAAGTGCTTGTGTCACATTACTTAGACAATCATACGCCAATATCTTAAATGCATTAGTACACGTCTATGCAAACCACACATGCACATGACATAGCTTCTAAGATGAATTGACAGTCCCCTCATAGAAAGCATGGTTCCCCCCGCAGGCTTGTTCTCTGTCAAAGAGAAAGAGGGATTTTAGCATAGTGAGGACTGCTGGGGCCAAATGAATTATTTGGTTTGATAGGGATCCATGGAATAGCTTGTGAGAAGCTATTCCATGTGGCATGGCGACATGTGACAAGATTGCATTAATAATACTAATTGTTGCCTGAGCCCTTTGACAAATGCAACTAAATTAATAGCTTCCTTTAATTGGCCTGTTTGTGAATTTGCACTCCGGCCCAAATCTGGGATTTTTTTTTTTTTTTTTTACAAATAAACAGGATGTGATCTTTAGACAATGAGTCCTGCTTAAGCTTCTTATTAGAGTCTGGCATTGTAGAGAATGGATAAAGGTGCGCTCTATTCAAAACGCAAGGAAAAATGGAACATATGCAGCTCAATTTAAAAATAATAAATTATAATCAGATTATCATGACATTAGTATGATAGTATTGAGGCCTAGAAGTTGGTATGTATTCTATAGTTCATGCAGCCACCGAATTGTTGAATTCTGCTCACAAAAATCAATAGAAAAAGTTAATCTATTCTAAACAAAATTTCTGAAGTAAATGTAGTTTTGAAATAAATGTGGGAATGGATTTTTTTTATTTATTTATTTTTTTTCTTGACTGCACGAGACATCTAGTTATTTTAAACTGGTATTTGTTACATGTTACATTTTAAGGCTGTCAGTTGATTAAAACGAATAATTTTCTCATGAATTATGTTAACATGAATTATTTTGAAACTGCTGAAATGTTCCTTTAAATGCATTTTTTTTTCTTTCCAAGTGTGCATTTTGAATAATAAATATATTTTATTTATCTAACTTGTAGGTAAGTTTAGTGCTCATCTTCTGAAGTGTTTTTCACTTACAGATCATATTTTATACCTGTTGAGTTACCATTTAAAATGAAATTGACTGATAAACAGGATTTGCTTGTGTGTTGGTGTTCTTATTTCAGTCTAAAATAGTTGAATGAATGCAGTACCTGCCTTAAAGAAATTTAATAATGTTCAACATATTTAATTAATCTTAAACAGTTACATTGATTGTCACTGAAAAAAATATGCAGAATAGTGATTAAAACATTTAATACAAATAAATAAATGGCTGAAACCCTGTGGTGAAAAAAAAAAAGTTTACCAGCCACTGCTTTCTCAGATCAGCTTGGGTTTGTATAAAACTTCATGTTCTTTTGAGTTTGGAAAATTCTGTACACAACAATCATCATAACATCTCCTCTCCTGTCCCTGAAAATATCAGCAGTTGTAAATCTTCTTATGGACAATTTAAGTGGCATTTAACCAACTAGGTGACTACAGCGCATCGAAAATATATATAACCAAAAACTAGTAAGCCATAATATTGCCATCACAAAACTCAGTGAAAGTAGTTCATTTACATAGAAAATGTTGCACAAACACATGCAAAACTAGCTAGTTTGTGCTGTAAAAAATGACAATGACTTGATTTATATCTGTATGGTGTGTGATACAAATACACTGTGTGGTTTGCAAGTAAGCTAACTGCACGCTAAAGTAGCAAAAGTGTTCACCCCTGTAAATTCACCCCTGAATGTTTAGACTGGTTTAAAAGTAAATGGATCAAAATGGCCATAATAATTTATCCTCTAACCCTAAATCAATGGTAAAAATATGCATGCCATATAATAGAGGAAATTTTTCGACAAAGCGCTGTAAATACTGACTTTCCTCAGACAAAGTATTAGCTGACAAAAAATAAAACCATTACCAAGCTCAGAGTAAGGTCATGCACTGCAGTTAAAGTTCACTTTTAACCTAAAGTAGTGCTTTCTTAGACCAGCTAGTATATGCACCAGGAGTTTTACAGCACTTTCTGTTCTGACTAATGACCTGATTGACTTTGCAAGCAGAGAAAGAACTAATGGTTCAAAAGGAAGAATATATTAGATGTCTAATGCCTGGAAGACATGGGGCTAATTATTATGCCATGAGAAATTACACACTCTTTTTGATCATTTTACCACCTAAATTACCGTAAACTGTTTTCTGATCTATATACGTGTTTCAATAGCTTGCCAAACCATCTGCAAAATATCAGCCCGAATTCAAGACGTTGTCATCTTTCTTTTTTGTTGTGTCTTTTTTTTACATGGATGGCCGAGAGAGAGAGGCACAACGATAAACAGTTTGACCTTCAAATCTTGTTGCAGGTAAACCTATTTAGCATTGCCTCAGTCAACTGCTCCCGGTGGTCAGTACCCCTAGTAATTAGAGGGGCAGCGCAAATCATATACAGACCTTGAATAATGAAAGCCAATTTAAACAATTCCCCCTCTGATCCTACTAGAATGATTTAGCTGCCAATGTGAGACTTCAATAGCCTCATTTGTTGCAATGGTGTTTTTGTATATTAATGTAATGTGGGCACTGAGAGGGTTTTGACTGCTAAGAGAGAGTGTGTGTGTCTTTTTGTGCTCATTTAAAGGGGGAAAAAAAACGTTTTTACCCTAACTGAAAGCTGATTATTATGGAAGTCTGTTTCTGCCTCAAGAGTAAAAAAAAAAAAAAAAAAGAAAAGAAGGTAATTGCGACTTTATTTCTTGTAATTGCTACTTTGTATCCAATTATATCCTATTTGTATACCCATTTTATATTTCACAATTTCACATTTGTTTCTCAGAATTTTTCATTTATAATTTATGATGTGGCTTTATATATATAAAAATGTGACTTTAAATCTCACAATGCAATTTATATATCACAATCTGAATTATGGCTTTGTTTCTCGTAATTGTGAAGTTTATATCAAAATGTGATTTTATATATTGCACTAGTGCACTTTTTTCTTTCTTTTTTATTTATTCATTTATTTTTTTTGCACAGAAACTGGCTTCCATAAATTACTGGTAAGGAAACATGCTTAAAGTAGGCATGAAATGGAAATTGTGTTCATCATTTCTCTCCTAAAGTATATTCGACTTCTCAAGCTAGAAAAAATATAAGACTTCAGTTGGTTCATCTGAAATTGAAAAGATTATTGTCAGTTGCTACAGTGCTGAGCAAAGTGCTTCAGATCCCCTTTGCTGTTCTAAAACCACTGTAAACCACAGCTTCACGGAGCTTATTGGTTTTATTAAATATTTACTATATATACCTGCCAAGGTTTCATAAAATAAACACAGCAACAAAAATGTAATCATTTTTTGATAACAAAGAATTTTTTTGCCAAACAATGTAGTTTTTCAGGAATGTTTATCAGAATGCAGATGCAACGAAACACTGACTTAGTGGCGCAGTAATACCAGAGATTGTCTAATTATTGGGAGATCCGAAGGTCTATATTACTTACTATTGGAGAAAGCGTAACGGTCAACTTAGATCACATGTGCCTCAATAACCAATCACATTACAGCATTGACGTCATTGAATTTCAGTTGTGCGACAGTCAGTTGGCATTTACGAATACTATAGAAATGAATGAGAAGTGCAGTAAACTAAATCCTATCTGTCACAAAAAAGTCTGACTTCTCTTATAAAACAGCATTTTTTTTTTCGGTGTAAATTCTAAAAATAATCCAACCTGAAACTATTGCTTAATGGCAAACATGTTGAAGATTAGCCGATAGGCTGATAAGCTGTTTCCTCACAAAAGCTATTTATTCAGCGTAGTGAAGCCTCTCCTCCATTGACATCCATTAAAATAAAAGGTCCTCTGGTCTCCTTCCCTCCATACTGCCAAAGCGGAAGCGCTTTTACGCTTTTTTGGCTAAAGGTTGCAAGCTTGTCCTCCAGTGGCTTTGGTAATACAAAGTATTTTACAGAGTATTACAGAGTATCTGTTGCATTACTGCAGTTTGAACCTGGGAAACATCACAGTACCACTTGTGGATAATGTTCAACTTGACCCATGTTGGAATTTTGAAAACAGTGATGAAAGATGTCATGTCTGAAATATTCTGTCAAACACGTTAAGATGCTATTAAAAACGCTGCCAAGTCAAAGACATCAGTTTTCGTCCCAACCCAGAGATTCAGCCCTCTGCCAAAATAAAACAAGATTCACACTTCCTAACAACTATTGAGACTTCATTGTGTAAGAAACCCGAGTTGTCAGTATCCTCGGTCTGAGCATCACTCTTCAGTCTCTCCTCCCCTCCAAACACTCGGCTGCAAAGGTGAAGACTTAATTGAACCTGGTTTGGAGGTGACTGCAGAAGCCAGCCACACTCGCAGCAATTAACTGAAATGTCAGGCGCTTCTAATTCGAGTTATTCTGTCTATGGTGGAAAGGGCTTCCTCCATGGGTCATTGGCTACCAATTTAAAATGGAAATTGACATCCATTTATTCCCATTTTCGCTGCAAACTCCTCCAAAATGAACCGTGCCTTTTAACCCAAGCGAGGAGAGGGAAAAGTAGCTCGCAAGAGCCTTTTTATTTATTTAATTTGGTGCTATTCCGAATAATGGATAATGCAGCAGTAACACAGCAAACAAAAACAGTAGGGAGAACATCATAATTCTCTGGCCCTTCATAAATGTGTTTAAATCAGCAGATTCAACCAAAGGACCTTTAATGTAAGCGAAGTTACATTTGTTAAAGACAATGTCTATTAGGATTGTCTCTAAGGTTCATTAAAGACAACATTTCCCCTGTAAAATTTAGCACGAAAAGCATGCATCATTAAATATGGAAATCCTGAATTTTATTAGAAATCTGCTAGATCTGAGCTGACGCCAATTAAATTAAAAGAAGATATCATTTATTAAGCTAGAGTTCATATTCTGTTAAATATGAAATGTAATTTTCTTCTCGTATTGATTAATTGCTGCTGGTGCATTGTTCAAAGACCCATGTAACATTTCAGCGAAAGGACATTGTTTATTCATTAAAATTTTAAACCATACTTTTTGCTTGATGCTCCTCAGATAGGAATTAAATGGCTGTGATTTAAAACTATAAATTAATAAATACATTTGAAAGTGTAAAAAGAAAAAGCAAACCTCCTATTTTTCATTAGAGGGCTTTAATATTTCATTCACTCCACTGATGCTAATTTTTCTCATCTGCTTCTCTCTCTTTCACAAACCCACACATATTTAATCAGTCAGCATTTTTTTTTTTTTAATGGACACACCTCTGATACTAACAAAATAATATCTGATCTACAAAAGAATATATAAATTCATATATCAAATAACATAGAAATCTATAATAAATAATGAAAAGAAACACAGTTATTGACCAATCAGCATCAAATATCTGTTCTTGATTAATGTAATTGATTACTCTGTCTTTGTGTCAGCGCAAAGTGTTTATTTTTGCATCTTGCTACTTTGACAAGTCTCGACAGATCGAGCGAATATCTAACAAGTGCCGATTTTCCTCTCGTACGATTTCATCGCCATTATAAAAATATCAGCAGCAATATCACACGCAGGACACCAGCCAGACTTTTCACTTGCCCACATGTAAGTATTCCACACACAATTTTTCCACAACCTACCCGGCAGACTGAAGAAGGGGACGGGGAGGGCAGAACAGAGTGGAGATGTGTTGATTGGTACTTGTTCAAGTATGATGTATGGCCCTCTCGGAGAGTACAGCTATCTGGAAGTCATTACAGTGGTCTCTCTTATTCTCCAACCAAAATGAACTCTACATTTTAAAGGAGAATGTCCAGCCCTTTAATATCTGAATATAAATGGAGTGGTTATTTTAGAATGAGTGTGTGATTTATTACAGACACTTTGTCAAATTAAGTATACTTTGGGGTTGGGAGTTCGACTGAGCTCTGAAGTTTGCAGCTGAGGTTCAATTTACACTTTGCTCACTGTTGTAGGATGTCACCGTTTGATTAATTTGATGGAGGACATCCGGGCTGGTGGATAAGAAGGATAGGTTATGATCCCTGAGTTTCTGTCATGGTGGAATGTCTAATATGATCATGTTTGGATGGTGTGTCGCTACAGAGAAATGAACACAAGTGGTTCTGACTGGTCCGTCTTCCAAAATGATCAAATAAATAAATAACTTATCCAAAATCAGCCTGTTCCTCACGCAAAGTAATCATATGACTTCATATGGAATTATGATTATGTGATGAATGACATCAGGGCTGGTATAATGACTTAATATTCATATGGATTCAGCTGACTTGAAATATAGAGTACAAGTTGTATGGACCACTTTTATGCTATTGTTATTAAAAAAATAAAACTAAAAAATCAGAACTTCTATCCCCATTCATAGCAATTACATGAAACTAATTCAGTTCTTTAAATTTCTCTTTTTCATACCAGAAAGGAAAATTATGTAAATAACAATTTTTTTTTTTTTTTTTTGATGGTTTGTTTCTTTAACCCCAAGGTTTCTAATGAGGTGATATTCAATGGTGATACAGTGTGAAAAACTAATTCCTCTGGCCTTGGTTTTGTGGTGATAAATAAAGATTCAACTGATTTATTTTTTAGGTGTTTTTATTTTTATTTATTTATTTTTTTTTTCCTGGCATTCACAGCTTAAAAACTAAGATTGCAAGACAAATAGTTTTGAAACACTTGCTAATGCCCATACAATTAACATGACGTTCTCTTTTGAGAATCCAATTAAAACTTTTGAGCTCTGAAACCACCACGTTTTGTTTTCTTCACGCTTGTGTAAATAGCTGGACTAATTATCACATGCCAAAGTCCCCCCTTCTTTAAACGCAACATTCTCAACAAAACCCTTCAACAACAATCCATTCAGTATCTCTCACCTTTAGCCTTGAGCTATATTACATGCTATAAGGCTGCAGACGGTGCATGAGGGAGGAGAAATAGTGTGTACCGTTCATGGGGACTTATCTGTGAGTTTTGGGCAATGGCAGAGCTGTGAAGACTGGTGACAGTAGACAGGTGTTTTCTTTACCTCTCAACACAGGGTTGTCAGACAGCATAGCAAAGCCTTTGTGCTCCTAAAGTGTAGTGACATCACCGACACATCACTGAATCTGACTTTTCCCCTTTCTATCTCAATTTTGCCTTATATTTGCACCTAGGAATAGTTGACCCAAAAATGAAAATTCTGTTATTTACTCACCCTCATGTCATTCCAAAATTGTATGCTATTATTTTTTGTATGGGATACACACACAAGATCAATATAAAATTAAAAAATAAATAATATTAAATTACTTTTACAAAGAAAATTATATATATATATATATATATATATATATATATATATATATATACACACACACACAGGTGCATCTCAATAAATTAGAATGTCGTGGAAAAGTTCATTTATTTCAGTAATTCAACTCAAATTGTGAAACTCGTGTATTAAATAAATTCAATGCACACAGACTGAAGTAGTTTAAGTCTTTGGTTCTTTTAATTGTGATGATTTTGGCTCACATTTAACAAAAACCCACCAATTCACTATCTCAACAAATTAGAATATTGTGACATGCCAATCAGCTAATCAACTCAAAACACCTGCAAAGGTTTCCTGAGCCTTTAAAATGGCCTCTCAGTTTGGTTCACTAGGCTACACAATCATGGGGAAGACTGCTGATCTGACAGTTGTCCAGAAGACAATCATTGACACCCTTCACAAGGAGGGTAAGCCACAAACATTCATTGCCAAAGAAGCTGGCTGTTCACAGAGTGCTCTATCCAAGCATGTTAACAGAAAGTTGAGTGGAAGGAAAAAGTGTGGAAGAAAAAGATGCACAACCAACCGAGAGAACCGCAGCCTTATGAGGATTGTCAAGCAAAATCGATTCAAGAATTTGGGTGACCTTCACAAGGAATGGACTGAGGCTGGGGTCAAGGCATCAAGAGCCACCACACACAGACGTGTCAAAAAATTTGGCTACAGTTGTCATATTCCTCTTGTGCGTCTTACCTGGACTAAGGAGAAGAAGAACTGGACTGTTGCCCAGTGGTCCAAAGTCCTCTTTTCAGATGAGAGCAAGTTTTGTATTTCATTTGGAAACCAAGGTCCTAGAGTCTGGAGAAAGAGTGGAGAAGCTCATAGCCCAAGTTGCTTGAAGTCCAGTGTTAAGTTTCCACAGTCTGTGATGATTTGGGGTGCAATGTCATCTGCTGGTGTTGGTCCATTGTGTTTTTTGAAAACCAAAGTCACTGCACCAGTTTACCAAGAAATTTTGGAGCACTTCATGCTTCCTTCTGCTGACCAGCTTTTTAAAGATGCTGATTTCACTTTCCAGCAGGATTTGGCACCTGCCCACACTGCCAAAAGCACCAAAAGTTGGTTAAATGACCATGGTGTTGGTGTGCTTGACTGGCCAGCAAACTCACCAGACCTGAACCCCATAGAGAATCTATGGGGTATTGTCAAGAGGAAAATGAGAAACAAGAGACCAAAAAATGCAGATGAGCTGAAGGCCACTGTCAAAGAAACCTGGGCTTCCATACCACCTCAGCAGTGCCACAAACTGATCACCTCCATGCCACGTCGAACTGAGGCAGTAATTAAAGCAAAAGGAGCCCCTACCAAGTATTGAGTACATATACAGTAAATGAACATACTTTCCAGAAGGCCAACAATTCACTAATTTTTTTTTTTTTATTATTGGTCTTATGAAGTATTCTAATTTGCTGAGATGGTGAATTGGTGGGTTTTTGTTAAATGTGAGACAAAATCATCACAATTAAAAGAACCAAAGACTTAAACTACTTCAGTCTGTGTGCATTGAATTTATTTAATACATGAGTTTCACAATCTGAGTTCAATTACTGAAATAAATGAACTTTTCCACGACATTCTAATTTATTGAGATGCACCTGTATATATATATATATATATATATATCACTGCTCACAGTATCCATATGCAGTCACACACACAACACCATTATCACAAAATATTGCACTTATCGTGTAGATTTGATATCACTAACAATTTTGCTAATGTTTCAAAGACTTGGAACTTTTATGTTGCTTAGTTAGCCCCTGGTTATATGAACAATGTTGTGAATACATCTCGATCAGTTGTTAAAACATACCTTTTTTTGTGTTCCACAGCAAACTATTGTGGAACGATATGAGGATGAGTAATTTTCATTGTTAGGTGAATTATTCCTTTAATCAAATCTATCGTTTTATCAGTTTTATCTCTTTCTTTCCTGCATAAGGACCCTGACATTAATGGACCAGGAGTGTTTGCAGGGCAATATTCTGTTTCTCACATATTGGCACGTTTTCATATTTTGTAATAAAGAGATATCGGTGGTTGGATTTGTAGATTTGCTTTCCGAATTCCCCTCGAGCTTCATTTATATTTCATTTTTTGTGTTTCACGTGGAATTAACAGCTGTGATTTGTTTTTGCCATCTGTAAGCGATTACTTGGACTTTATTTGGCTTTGTATCAATGGCGTGTTTTCGTCTTTGCATATCTCTCGACAGTCGAAGCAGATCTCTGACAGGTGCTGAGGCTTTTGCTCAGGAGACTTGGAAAGCTGAGTTACTACTGCATTATTCAACTGAGCTTGGATAAACAAACAGCGCTCCTCCACCAAACAATGCACTCTAACAAGGCAACACTGTGTAGTACAGGCCCCTGTGCTAGATGCTGTACTCACAATTTTCATTTTCAAAAAATAACTACTTACATCGCCTCCCTTCTCTGTGAATATTATTGAATTTCCTCCTCTTCCTTATCCCCATCTCTTCCTACTGCCTGGTTTCTCTGTCTTTGGTCACACTGCATCCAATTTGCATTTGTGTGTGTGTGTGTGTATTTAATCCAATCTCTAGGACCGACATTTTGCAAGTGATTTAATCCGAACTGTTTGTTAAGACTGTGTTGTCAATATCTGGTTTATCTACATCAGTTGTCACAATGACTTAAGCTCAGCACGGTGCCAAAGGATGGGAAATTTGCAATCTGCTAATTTACATCATGAATGGGAAGCTCACAAGGTGCGTAAGACAACGTAAATGTTAAAAGCATTACTGTGCTTGCATCTTCATATAGAGTAAGCAAGCTATTTCCAGTGAAACAGCTATAGGCTAGGTGTAGTAAACATTAAAACTATTTGAGCTTCAATATTGATAATTACAATAGTACATCCCTTATGAAAATTAACTATGGTTTTACTACAAATAAAACCAAAAAACCATGGTAACTAAAGTTAAATCATGGTAACCACAAATTAACCATGCTTTGCTACACTAACCATAGCTTAACCATGGTATTTGTAGTAAAACTGTGGTTATACAAATGGTAATCAATACACCAAAAAAAAAAAAAAAAAAAAAAAAACATGGTTACTACACTTTCACTATTATAAAACCATAGTTAATTTTCGTAAGGGATTAAAGAAATATGCTAACTTGTTTAACTTCAAGAATCTGTTTTTGTTTTGCTTCAAGCGGCTGACACGGAAACTTCGCACATTCAAGTTAAAAGCTCAATCGAATCGCTTGATAGAAAATGTCTCGATCGAATTCACCTTCACATATATATGTCACTATGTGGAAATATTTGCATAATGCCATCCAAACGTATACGCAAAGAAAGAAGGCGTAGTTTCAGGTATGGCAGTAGTGTTGTTGCCGCCGCCATGTCGTGGAGACATTGTGTGTTCTATGTGAAAGAAAAAGCACTTTATTTGGTTGTGTTGCGACTTGTTTCCATTTTGTTGTGCTAATTTTGTTGTGTTGTGGCTTGTTAGTGTTGTGCACTACTGGGAAACTACGTAGGAATCAGTGGTTAAGTACGGTGGCCCAGTAGTGCACAACACAACAAAATCTCCACAACACAACGGAAACAAGCCGCAACATAACGAAATCTCCACAATACAACAGAAACAAGCCACAACACAATGGAAACAAGCCACCACACAATGGAAACAAGCCGCAACACAAAGAAAACAAGCCACAACACAATGGAAACAAGCCACAACACAACAAAATTAGCACAACAAAACGGAAACAAGCCACAACACAACAAAATTGGCACAACACAACAAAATTAGTCCTATGCATTGTGTTGTGGCGATTTCGTTGTGTTGTTGTGTTGTGCACTACTGGGCCACCGTAGTTAAGATTTATTTACAACACTGCTCCAGAACAGTACAACGCAAATATTCGAGTGTGTGCAGCGGACAGTTTCCTAAACCTCTGAGAGTAAAAAGCCGGTTGAGCTTTTTCGGAAGGAGGGGCTTTGTAGTAATTGACATGTTTTAGAATGCCTGGGCATAGAAGAACTACAATAATATGTGAAAAATAGTGTTTTTTGAACATGGAAGCATGCTAACTTATTCTGTTACACCGAATACATAAAATAATGATCTTTGAAAATAGCATATGACCCCTTTAGTGAAAAAAAAAAAAAAAAAAAAAAAAAAAAAGTTCTTTGTGAATACTTGTACATACAACTATTTGAAATTTTAAGCTACTGTGTGAATGGGACAGTTTGAGTTTGAGTCAAACCTGATATATGGTTGTTTAGTCTCTCTCTTTTTTTTTTTTTATCTTTCTCCTTCCTTGTTCTTCTGTCTTGCATTCCTCCCCATAGTCATCAGGTAGCAATTTCACCTCCTTTTAATACCATCACAGTGTTATTTGTCCTCTTCAGCTGCTCATTTGTTCACTCTCTCTCCTTCTTCTGTGACCTTCTCTTTTTCTTCTTCCTTCGTTCCGCTTTTCTCCTTCTACCTGACTTCCTCGCTTACAGAGCGCTGGTCTAGTTTTCACTATAATAACTTAACACTTCAGAACGCATTAGTCCATGTCCCCACAACAAGGCAGCATGACCTACGAAGTCAAAGAGCACACTCTTCCGTTTGCCTGTAGTAGCTATTTATCAAGACAGCCCGGGGCATGCTATGATTCAGCCCAGAATAAATCCGGATGAGAGCCTGCAACGGTGACCTGTAGCTGCAGTTCCTCTGCAAATGTCACATGAACCTGCTGACATGTAAACCACAAAGCTGAGCATTTAGGTGGAATGTAGTTTGCGTGTTTTTAGAGGGTTTTGATTTCTTCTGAACATAGAAACAAAACAAGGAACAAAAGGATTGTCTTCAAAAGTCATTTTAGGCACTGTCCATGAATACAGTACACTTTTCAACATTTTTGTAGAGCATTAGAGGCACAAACGTTTTTGTGATTTTTATCAATAGAAAATAAATAAATAACATTCTTTAAAATTTTGTAACCCATGAAATTACTTAATTTTAACCCTTTCTGTATGACAGGAAGAAAAATAAATATTATAACAAAATTTAAATTTTTTTATCAATATTGGGGCGTACAATTCAATTCCATTCAATCATGTTATGTAATTTATTGTAAGCAAAAATGATTTATGTAAACAAGTATTTATATTCAAGGTATATTCAAATGCTGTTCTTTTAAACTTAAAAAAATATGTATCATGGTACCCTTATATATATATATATATATATATATATATATATATAAGTATATATATATATATATATATATATATATATATATATATATACTTATATATATATATATATATATATATATATATATATATATATATATATATATATATATATATATATATATATATATATAAATATATATATATATATATATATAAAGGAGCACAACTGATTTCAATATTTATAATTTATAATAAGAATAAATGCTTCTGTTTCTTCTGAAGGATCATGTGACATTGAAGACTGGAGTAATGGCTGCTGAAAATTCAGCTTTGCATCACATAAATAAATTACATTTTAAAATACATTAAAATAGAGAACGTCTCGGTTACGTATGTAACCCTCGTTCCCTGAAGGAGGGAACGGAGACGTCACGTCGGATGACCGACGAAATTGGGATCTCGCCAGAGAGACCAATCCACTTCGAGTGTAACTAAACGAGCCAATGGACATTGGCATGCGATTATTGCATCCAGCTGCCGCTGATCACAGCGTGAGCATAAGAGGCAGCTGATGCACCGCATCAATTATGTTTTCGCTGAGGAGCCGAGCCGGCGACCCGGCAGCTCAGCGGTGGTACAGCGACTGTGGCGACGGGACGTGACGTCTCCGTTCCCTCCTTCAGGGAACGAGGGTTACATACGTAACCGAGACGTTCCCCTTTCAGTCGGTCACTCCGAGTCACGTCGGATGACCGACGAAATTGGGATCCCTACCAAAGCGCCACAGGAGCTGCCCCTTCCAGTGCCCTGTGTAGGGCTCCTGACCCTTCCTATAAGGCAGACGATAGGACCGGGCTCCACACAGAGAAGGTCAACTACTGGTGTTCCTTGAGCAACCCAAACAGTAGGACTAGGATAACACTGGGAAGCGTGCCCTTCCACTTGGAAGAGGCACACTGCGGAGTCACCTCCTCCCAAAGGGGGTTTAAGTGACATTCAAACATGTGAAGTAACCCAGAGGGCCCTTTTGCACATGGAAGTCTCTGAGATGGCTCAGGCTGCATCTTTAGAGATGGCAGAACGTGGTCCGCCAGGGGAAACACGGCTCCAATAAGAATACCGTGGAATACACATATGGGATCCCGACAGGGTCTCTCATATGGGCACTAGCCTCGCACCAGATTTCAAGAATTCATTGGCTGAAGGCCTGGCGCCGGATGCTCCGCCGTGTCCGGACGCCGGAGTGCTGGAGGACTCAACAGGGTTTGCCTGGTTAAGGAACTCTCTGGAGAATTTAGGCGTAAGGACGCCGCAAGCCGACTCTGAGCCGGCCCTCTCAGTGCCACTACCTGTTTGAGGTGAGAACACAGGAGGAAACCGGTTCGACACGTAGGCTATAAAACCTAGCGAACGTGTTGGGAGTCGCCCAACCCGCAGCTCTACAGATGTCTGCTAGCGAGGCACCACGAGCCAGCGCCCAGGACGATGCGACACCCCTAGTAGAGTGAGCACGCAACCTGAGCGGGCAGGGCACACCTTGTGCTTCATAGGCCAAGGTGATGGCATCCACTATCCAGTGGGCCATCCTCTGCTTGGAGACAGCCTTCCCCTTCTGCTGTCCTCCGAAACAGACAAAGAGCTGTTCTGAGGTCCTGAAGCTCTGAGTTCTATCCACGTACTGACGCAGTGCGCGTACAGGACAGAGCAAAGCTAGGGCTGGGTCTGCCTCCTCCAAGGGCAGCGCTTGCAGGCTCACTACCTGGTCCCTGAAGGGCGTGGTAGGAACCTTGGGCACATAGCCGGGCCGGGGCCTCAGTGTTGCACTGGAGTCAGCCGGCCCAAACTCAAGGCACGACTCGTCGACCGAAAATGCCTGCAGGTCCCCCACCCTCTTGATTGAGGCCAATGCAGTCAGGAGTAGGGTTTTCATAGAAAGAAACTTCAACTCGACTGACTGCAATGGCTCAAAGGGGGCAGTTTGTAGGGCTCTTAGCACCAAAGCCAAATCCCAAGAGGGAAGGGAGGGAGGCCTCGGAGGATTTAACCTCCTGGCCCCCCTAAGAAACCTGACGACCAGATCGTGCTTCCCCACCGACCTCCCCTCTATGGGGTCGTGGTGGGCAGAAATAGCAGCAACATATACCTTAAGGGTGGAGGGGGACAGCCTACGCTCCAACCCTTGTTGCACAAAGGAAAGCACGGCTCTGATCGAACATCTCCGGGGGTCCTCCTGGTAAGAGGAACACCATTCGACGAACAGGTTCCACTTCAGCGCGTAGGCCCGTCTTGTGGACGGTGCTCGTGCTGAAGCGATAGTGAGCGCTACCTCCTGGGGCAGGTCACCTAGAACCTCCGCGTCCCGTCCAGGGACCACACATGAAGTTTCCACAAGTCTGGACGCGGGTGCCAGAGGGTGCCCCGTCTCTGAGAAAGCAGATCCTTCCTCAGAGGAATCGGCCAGGGAGGGGCTGTCGCGAGGAGCATGAGTTCCGGGAACCAGGTCCTGTTGGGCCAATATGGAGCCACTAACAGGACCTGCTCCTCGTCCTCCCTGATCTTGCACAATGTCTGTGCTAGCAGGCTCACTGGGGGAAACGCATACTTGCGCAAGCCCTGGGGCCAGCTGTGTGCCAGTGCATCCGTGCCGAGCGTTGCCTCGGACAGGGAGTAGAACCACTGGCAGTGGGTGGTTTCTGGAGATGCAAACAGGTCTACCTGAGCAACTCCGAACCGACTCCAAATCAGCTGGACCGCCTGGGGATGGAGTCTCCACTCCCCAGGAAGTGCCGCTCGAGACAGCTCGTCGGCCACCTGATTGAACACTCCTGGGATGTGGATGGCACGAAGGGACCTCAGATGCTTCTGACTCCAGAGGAGGAGGTGGCGGGCGAGTTGCGACATGCGACGGGAGCGCAAACCGCCTTGCCGGTTGATATAGGCAACGGTCGCAGTGTTGTCCGTACGGACCAGAACGTCCCTGCCCCGAAGGCGCCCTCTGAGGCGGCACAGGGCAAGGCGTACTGCCAGCAACTCGAGGCAATTGATATGCCAACGCAGAAGGGGGCCCGTCCAAACCCCTGATACTGCGTGCCCGTTGTACGTGGCACCCCAGCCGGTGGCCGAGGCATCCGTGAATACCACAGCATGCCTGGATACCTGCTCCAGGGGCACTCCTGCCCGAAGGAACGAAGGATCTGACCACGGGCTGAAGGTCTTGCGGCAGGCCGGTGTAATCTGAACCCGGTGAGTACCGCGTTTCCACGCCCACCTTGGGATTCGGCCATGGAGCCAGTGCTGAAGCGGTCTCATATGGAGCAGACCGAGCGGAACTATGGCCGCAGCTGCAGCCATATGCCCCAGGAGCCTCTGAAAGATGTTTCAGTGGGACCGCTGTCCTGCCTGATAAAGTCTTGAGGCAGTTCAGCACCGACTGAGCACGTTCCTGGGTGAGGCGTGCTGTCTGGTTGACCGAATCCAACTCCATGCCGAGAAAAGAGATCCTCTGCACTGGCACGAGTTGCTCTTTTCCCAATTGACCCGAAGGCCCAACTGGCTGAGGTGCCTGAGCACCAGGTCCCTGTGTGCGCACAACAGCTCTCGAGACTGTGCAAGTATGAGCCAGTCGTAGAGGTAGTTGAGAATGCGCACACCCCGTTCTCTCAGGGGAACAAGGGGCCGCCTCTGCGACTTTGGTGAAGACACGAGGCGAAAAGGGACAGCCCGAAGGGCAGGACCTTGTACTGATATGCCCGACCGTCGAACGCGAATCGCAGGAATGGCCTGTGTCGCGGGAGAATCGAAACATGAAAGTACGCGTCCTTCAGGTCGATTGCTGCAAACCAATCTAGGGGACGGACGCATCCAAAAATGCGTTTCTGCGTCAACATCTTGAACGGCATCTTGTGAAGTGCACGGTTCAAAACTCGCAGATTCAAGATCGGTCGTAACCCACCGCTTTTCTTGGGCACAATGAAGTAAGGGCTGTAAAACCCCGACCTCATATCGGCTGGAGGGACCGGCTCTATTGCATCCTTCGCCAGTAGGACTGCAATCTCCGCGAGCAAGACAGGGGCATCGACGGCTTTGACTGAAGTGAACCGGATGCCCCTGAACTTGGGGGGACGCCGGGCGAACTGAATCGCATAGCCGAGTCTGATGGTCCGCAGGAGCCACCGGGACGGGCTGGGGAGCTCTAACCAGGCTCTGAGAGACCGCACCAGCGGGGCCAACGGGCCCACCGACATGCCCGCGGTGGGGCAGCGAGGTGGAACACAGGGACCGGCCCCAGGGCCTGTGACGGCCTGGCCTGTGACGGCAGGGGGCGGGGTCTGGGTGTGTAGTGTAGCACTCACCTGATTTCTCCTCGCGTGGGAGGAGACACAGGAACCCGGCTTGAGGCTTGTGACAGCCCGGCGTTTGACGACTTGAAGCGGGGACTGGAGTGCTACTGCCCTTACCTGGTTCCACGAATGGGCAGGAGGGGTGCTCTTGGGCAACCACCCGCTGCCTGCTGGCGAGAGAGGAGGAGGGAAGCGATCCTGTGATGCACGGATCACCACTCTCCTCCTCTTGAGACCCGGAGATTGAGGAGACCGCTCTTTACTGATGTTTTGGGTACCGCTGGCTGCTGGGCCAGCGGCGGAACAAAATGAACAAAAGATACTCCACCCGGCCCTCCTCCGGGGGAGGGAGTGGTGCAGTCACCATCTCCCGATGAGCAGTCTCCTCCATCTCTGGGTCGACCGTCCCAGGGCCTCTTGCACTTGCGCTTGCCGCCAGGTTTGGCGGGGGCCTGGACGGGCTGGGCGTCCTGCCTGCGACCGGCTCCACGACGCTGCCTGGTGAAAGGCTGCTGCAGCTGCGCGGGAGCGGCCGCAGGGGGGCGCCCACGGCGACGAGCAGGCTGAGTGGCTGCAGCCGGAGTGAAAGCAGCAGGTTTCCTCCGGCGCATGATGTGTTTGCCTCAGTCTGCTTCTGGGCTGCCGAGAACTGCTGGGCAAAGCTCTCGACAGCGTCGCCGAAAGGGCCGGTCTGTGACACGGGAGCATTCAGGAACTGTACCTTCTCCTGCTCCTTCATGTCATCGAGACACAGCCAGAGATGGCGCTCCTGGACATCGCACGACCCAGAGACTGTGCGGTCACCTTCGTCGCTCGTAGCGCGAGGTCCGTCGCAGCACGCAGCTCATGTAGAACCGCCAGGTCGTGACCACCCTCGTGCAGGTCTTTCAGTGCTTTGGCCTGGTGGACCTGCAGCAACGCCATAGCGTGGAGGGCGGAAGCCGCCTCCCCACAGGCTCTATAAGCACTGCCAGTTAGACCTGACGAATACTTAGAGGCCCGTGAGGGGAGACACGGATCACCCCGCAGGGTGGAAGCGGCTGTTGGACACAGTTGCATGGCCACAGACCGTTCCACCGAGGGGATGCCCGCATACCCCAAAGCGGCTCCACCATCGAGGGTGGTGAGAGCGGAAGAACTACAAGATGTGTTTCGGGCAGTGAAAGGTGCCCTCCACGATCTTGTCAGCTCCTCATGCACTTCCGGAAAGAATGGCACCGGAGGGGGTCGCTGAGAACCAGCGCCACCCCCACCGAGGAACCACTCGCCCAGCCTCGAAGGATCGGGACACGGTGGCTTTTTAGGATTCCACACGAGCCCGACATTCTCGGCGGCCCGGGAAAGCATAGCCGTCATCTCTGGGTCTGGCACGGACAACGCTACCACACCCGAAGGGGGCAACGCAGCCGGGTCGTCATCCCCGGAGAGAGAGGGCCCGCCCTCCGATGCAGTGATCGACATCTGGTCGTCAGAGGGGGCACCGAAGGAAACGCGTGGCCAGCGCGTTCCTTCGGCAGCTCCACCGGCTGCGGAGTGCTTGAGGGGTGAGGAGCTCCACTTGGGGAAGCCCTCACCGTAATCCTCAAATCACCTCTGACTCCACCGGATCCAGTGTGCACGCCGGATCACGGCAGGCAGAGGGACTCTGCCATGTTTGACATAGCAGAGTCGCACTCCGAGATGGTCATGTCCCCTTTTTTTTTTCAAGAAGAACATGAACCATCCACGAAAGCCACCTCAGCGTGCTGAATGCCCAGACACGTGAGGAAGCGATCGTGACCGTCCTGAGGCGCCAGGAAACGACCACACCCAGAAACGCACGGGTGAAAAGACATCTTTAAAAAGACGCGATCACCCGTGTTGCTCTTTTAGAGAAATTGCTCTTTCAGAGAAATGCTCTTTTAGTGCTGAAGCACGCAGGGGAGCTGGCCACCGCACACTCCTAGTGTGGCTGTCAGCAGGAAGACGATCTTTCTCTCCCGGACACCGTGACCACCGCTGCCGCGCCGTAACGCCCGCACTCGCTCGCAGAACACTCTCTTGGAAGGGAGAGCAGTAGCTTTAACCACTACCGCTCGGCTCCGAAGCGAAAGGATAATTGATGCGGTGCATCAGCTGCCTCTTATGCTCACGCTGTGATCAGCGGCAGCTGGATGCAATAATCGCATGCCAATGTCCATTGGCTCGTTTAGTTACACTCGAAGTGGATTGGTCTCTCTGGCGAGATCCCAATTTCGTCGGTCATCCGACGTGACTCGGAGTGACCGACTGAAAGGGGAACATTTTTTATTGTAAAAATATATTCAAAATATAATCTAACTTTTTTACTGTATTTTTGATCAAATAAATGCAGCCTTGATGAGCATAAGAGACTTCTTATAAAAACATTATAAAATCTTACCAACCCCATTCGTTTGAACAATAGTTTGATTCATAATTACATAATGACAAAAATCAGGTTTAAAACCATATAGGTTTGCAATCAGCATTCTCTTAAGCACCTTCTTTCATGACATTTGACAGGGAAAAAAATATATAAGAGTTTCAAGGTCTGTTTGAATACAACTTGCCATTTACTTTATGGGATTATGAAAAATAATTGTCTATTTTTCAAATGCACATGCAATATTGGCAAGGTGTACAAACGAATAGAGTGTCAGAGCTGGATAATTATTTCGGATGACTGAGTGAATGACAGAGAGCGAATAAGATTATAAGGAGAAGCCCAACATCTACACGCAAAAGAGAGACAAAAACGAGAAAGCCACACAGAGAAGGATCCAAGGCTCAGCGCTTTCTACTGCAGCTGCTGCCGAACCCTGAGGAAGTCATTACAGGACCTGTGACCTCACTGGTGCAGCCCCTCCGACAGGCCACCCACTGGCATGATGTCATACTTCACATGTCAGGCCTCATCAGCGCTCTGCTGGCCATTGGAGACGATCGAGCAGCGCGGCACAAACCAGGAGGACGCCATTATGACAAAGACAATGTGTTAATATCAAACACGCAGCAACTGACAACAACAGCTTTACACTGGCCCCGAGACACAATGTGTCAGAGTCTAAACACAGTGTGAGATAAAGTGCTGGGATTTTATCAAGTAATTTTCTGATAGCTAGCACATGCATTGTGGGTAAAGGTGTATGACATTCAAGGTGAAATTGATAAAAATAAGACGTCAGTTATGAGTATATCAAAATCTTAACCATATGGTGAAATAATACAGGAATAGTTTAGCCAAAAATGAAAATTTAATGAAAATGTACTCTCTCTCAGGACATTCAAGATGAATATGAGTCTGTTTCTTCATCTGAAATGTAGCATTACATCATTTGCTCACCAATGGATCTTCTGCAGTAAATGGGTGCCGTCAGAAGGAGAGTCCAAACAGCAGATAAAAACCACAAAAATCCACAAGCAATGATGGATTTTTTATTTATTTATTCATTCAAACACACACCTTTTCACTTCACAAGACATTAATTGATGGACTGGAGCTTGTGTGGATTATTGTGATGTTTGTATCAGCTGTTTGGAGACTCATTCTGACGGCACCCATTCACTGCAGAGGATCCACTGGTGATGTAATGCTAAATTTCTCCAAATCTGTTCCTAAGAAGAAACAAACTCTTCTACATTATGGATGGTCTGAGTGTTTGTACATTTTCAGCAAATCTTTCTTTTTGTGTGACCTATTTCTTTATAGGCACGTCAAAAAAATAAATAAATAAATGCAAGGATATTATTTGTGCAGCTATCATTTCACAGTTCCTATGAAAGGTTATATTGTTCAGTACTTGTGGGAGAAGTCTCAATTCCTACAAAATATTCACTGACTCACTTCACTGCCCACCTCTCTTTTTTTTACACCCCATCTTGCTTTCTCCCTCCAAATCCTCTCCTATGTGATCTGATACACATGTCTACATGTGACTGCCAGGCTCCCAAGGGTAATGGAGTGGGGTCGAGGGTCTGCCAGCCCTGAATCCAATAGTTAAACTCATTTGTAGTCAATGTCACCACCCCTACATGTGCAGCAGTGCAGAGCAGCAGGAAAACCCCAGAACCACTGCTACTTACTTCAGCTTCAGTTTAGAGGAACATACTCCACAACAGATACACACATAGTACGGCACATAATGCATGCTTACAATGGGCTATTGAGTACATACTTTGGGTTAAATATAACTTCATTTATTTTTGATGGCTGATTGATAGCAGGCCACAAATGCTGTAAATATATTTTATATTTAGCCAAGATTATTTTCTTAAATTGTAGAAAAAAGATGCAAAAAATAAATGTTTCACTGTTATTCTGATGCATTTATTTAAGATTAGCCGGTCTTTGACAAACATATTTAGTTGTTTCAAGTTACACTGTAAAAATGTTTTTTTGTTTGTTTGTTTGTTTTTTTTTACAGTTGTAAATAAAACAAAGAATATTTTTTTACAAGAAAATACTGTTTCAATCTAATCTTTCTGCTTCAAAATTGTGTAAATTTTGATATTTACTACACCATTTTCTTTTTTTTTCTTTTTTTTTTCAGTGAAGTAGAATTAATTTAAGACAAGGTTCTACAGGTAAAAACCATTGTATATCATTATTTATATAATATTTTACTCCTAAAAACATAGTGAAAATGTTTTCCCCTCACAATATTTCTGATTCATGGATTGATAAAAAGAGATATCCAAAATCCTCTTTGTTAAATCGAACATGTAAACAAAATAAACAATTCCTTTGAACCTGGCTTTATCCAATATTCTGATTTCTGTTTTGGAAATGTATGCAAATTAGTGCAAATTTAATAATATAATGCACATTTGCACATTTAAACAACATTTCAGAAAACTTGCGATACAAAACAATTGTCTTAATATACTGTGAATAATCAGCTGGGGAAATGGTGATATCAATTAAAATTTTTACCCTGTTCACCTCTAATATCATGCTATAGAACAGCAAATGAGCTGATCTAAGGCCTATTTAAGATATATATATATATATATATGGACAATGCATTAAAATGTAAATAACAATTATATATGTATTTTTAATCTTAGCTGTCATAGATTGTACATTTGTATATTTGTCTGGTAATACTGAATGACTTTCTCCCTACTTTGGTAAAACTTCTATGGTCTGATAAAATCCATGATCCTTTGTTCATGTATTGCAGATGTGCATATTTGTGTGTGTGTGTGTGTGTGTGTGTGTGTCTGCTTGTGTAAATACATGTGTGTCTCAGGAGGGCTGTTTTGCGCTCCGTCTGCTTCCTGGTGGTGTCTGGGACTTCAGGTTGTAGAGGCTCCAGGATCAGGTTCCCTCTGTAGTCATTGTCACTTGCATGGATTTGGCTAATTCATCTTGCTAATGGCAGGCGGCTAAGTTGAGCGCTATTATTGTTTTTTTTACCTTCATGTTTTTTGTTTTTTTTTTCCTCATACCGCTGTTCAACATAAGCCTGTTCCCTCATGTTTTATCACAGATATGATGCATTAAGCACTATTTATCCTAAAAAAAAACAACCATTTTAAGCAACCGTCAGCAATATAAGCAGTAATTTTTAACTGTCATTGAAAGCTGTTTGTGTGTGTAACCTCCAATAATGCTCAAAACATACTTAAGAGGGTTTTTTTTCCTAGATACTTTTTCATGAAATGATGAAAATTAAAAATTTATGAATTACAGCTTTGGCAGGATGTTAGCTTGATTTTGACTTGCAGATAGTTACAAATATTCTTAAAAGTCTTATGAGAAGTCTTAAAGTTGTTTAAGGGAAAAGAGCACTATTTGCTACATTTTGGAATGTTAAAGTTCAGAACAAACTTTCTCATGAGATTATCTGTGAATATTTTGGCTGTTGAAGCTTGCATGTGTAAATAAATATAATCTGTAAAATACTATTTGAAGTATTTTACAGTATAAATAAATAAATAAAACTGTAGATGTACATGAATTAAACCCATTAAAAATATATATTAAAAAAATAAATAAATTAATTTATTTATTTTTAAATAAATTAATTTAAATAGCTGCTTTTATATATATATAAAAGCAGCTAAATCCTGAGCTTTTAAGTTTTGCTGCCTGGAGACTAAATCTGAACTAGAATATTAGTTTAATACAATCAATAAAAATAAAAAAGAAAAGAAAAGAATAAGAAAAATATATAAAAATCTAAGCTTACCCCTTAGAAGAAGAAGAAGGAAAATTAATATCTTGCGTCCTCTCCCTAGACAGTAATGAGAATAAATGGCGAGCAAATGGAAACTTTTGCTTAATCCTCCTGCTTCTCATCCAGAGATATTTCTCTTGACAAAATGGAAAAAGTCTAATCTCGGTTACACTTTATTTCGATAGTTCACTTTAGACATTCTACTCACTATAAATAACTTTGCAACTACATGCCAACTAATTTTCATTAGAGTATTAGTAGACTATTAGTTAGCAGAATACAGATTCATCATTTATTAAGCCTTCTTAAAGGAATAATTTACCCAAAAATGAAAATTTTCTTAAAATCACCCTCAGGCCATCCAAGATTGTAGATGAGTTTGTTTCTTCATCTGAACAGATTTAGAGAAATTTAGCATTACATCACTTGCTCACTCATGTGCAGTGAATGGGTGCCGTCAGAATGAAAGTTCAAACAGTTGAGACAAATATCACAATAATCCAGAAGTAATCCACAGACACAACATCCCCTGAAATAATTCTTTAGAACTGTTTTAGACTGTTTTTACTTGTAAACAATACTTAAACTGTGCACATTTCTCTCCTGATTCAGATGAGACAACTTTTTCACTGGAGAAAACAATATTCTCTCAATACTCACATTTATTCAGATTCTGACGGCACCCTTCACTGAAGAGGATCCATTGGTGAGCAAGTGAAATCAAGCTAAATTTCTCAACCCATCTACATCTTGGATGGCCAGAAGGTGAGTACATTTTCAGCAAATTTAAATTTTTGGGTGAACTATTCCTTTAGTTATGAAAGTCCAGTAAAATTTACTTTTGGGTAATGTTGTCTGTACTGTACTGTACTGTACAATTAACAAAATAAAGCCAGAAATGTAGTCTATAAGTGAGTTTAACAGTTAAATGCTACAGCTTTAAGCTTGTGAGTACATTTTTTAAGCAGGGGCCTATTCCCAGAGGAGAACCTCACTGAGTGACCTCTTACTTGATTCCATCACCGCGGAAGGTCGTCGCCGCACAAATGAAGAACATGAGAAGTGGTCCGGGGTCTAATCAAGTCCTCTGACTGCACTCGCTGGGAGCAATTAAGCCTCCTCCGCTGCTCCGATTCCACCTAAGTAACCAGATATGCTCCATCGACATTATGAATCAAAAGAGTTTTATGAGATGGATAAAAGAACCAGTCTCTGCCCTTATAGACCTTTTAAAGTCTTTTGATCACACATGCTTTGTCTAAAATGAGGGTTTGAGAGTGATTTGGCAGGGTGGATGATCATTGGCCAAGCTGGAAAATGCAAAAATGAGAGTGATACTTTGTAAGCATGACACAAGTATACGGTATGGCAATGATGCTATAGGGAATGACAGGACTGTGCAGATAAAATCTGAAAGGGATTGCAGAGATTGACTGGTACTGCTTGCACGTACCGCTCGCCAGACTCTGTTTCTCTCAGTCTCAGGTTCACCACAGAAATTCATTACTATCATGGAGCGTCTGACACAAATGAAGTCCTGGCACTTGCAGCCTACCTCCTCAAACCACAATACTTTATCATCAGCCACCTTAGATTTGTTTCTCTGTCAGGGAGCCGGAGTGGAGAGGAGAAAAGAGGGGTCAGCTTCACCTTTTGTTATCATGTGAGAGGGTGAATTCTCAAAAACTTCAAAACTACAAATTGCAAAAATAAATAAATGAATGAATGAGTGTTTTTTCTTGTTTTATAGTAACTTGATACAAAAAAGATCCGCACACTGTTATTCTCCCTTTATTCAGAAGAAGTTAAAAGTGGCAACGTTTCGGTCAAAGACCTTCTTCAGGCAAACACGTGTTTGTCAGAAAGGTGTTTGCCCGAAGAAGGTCTTTGACCGAAACGTTACCACTTTTAACTTCTTCTGAATAAAGGGAGAATAACATTGTGCAGATATTTTTTGTATCATTTGATGTACCCTTCGATCTTGCACCCAGCCAAGATGCTTTGGATGTGCGTACTTTGACCCTTTTTTTTAAATATAGTAAATAAACTTAAAATCAGATATTTTAGATTTTTAGAACTATATATATATATATATATATATATATATATATATATTTTTTTTTTTTTTTTAAGATACAGTAATTTCAATAATACAAGTATTTGAACAACAATTCTGGTTTTGTTTTATGTTACACAGAAATTGTAGTCTTTTTTGCAGTCTTTTTACACTGTAAAAAATAAAACCTGCAAAAAGCTTTCTGTCGAGTGATGTACATTTTACTATAGTTTATTGTGCATGCATGCATATTATATTTAAAGTTGCTTAAGCGAAATCAAGGAGTTTATAAGACTGGTTTATTCTTTCTTTATACTTTAGACATGTAGAACATATCCGCGTATGTGCACCATTGTCTGTAATGTGTGCTGTAGGTACAAAACTTTTAGGAATCTTATCCAAGTTGTAGGCTAGTCAATATTGGTCAGTCAGTCTGATATAAAGGATCCACGATTGAAACTGTGACCACAAACACCATTAACTTAAGTGAATTATATGGCAATAATCAGCAATACACGTTCACACAAATAACTTTTTTTTTTTGAATGTTTCAATATGTGTTGACACAAATGACTTATTTGAATTTTTCATTGATACAACATGGCACTGAGTTGTTAGAAATGCAATGCATAGAGACGTACTGCTTGATGACGTCAGGAACCGATGAATCAGTTTTTTGAACCGGTTCAATGAGCCGAAGTGTCTGAAAAGAACCTGTTCGTGGAAACGAATCGGACTTTGCATCACTAATATTCAATAAGTCACCACATTATCAAAGTTATGTTTGTTTTCAAATCATAAACATTAATGGATAAATTAGTTTAATAAATAGACAACATTGTTTTTGTTTGTAAAACAACTTATAAGACTAAGATATCCAAGAAAAAAAAAAAAAAGTTGAACATACTCTAGGTCTCAAAACTAGACACACTAACCTCAAGAACGGTGGCAATCAACAAATGTTAAAAAGATGAGCTCTTTCCATCACAGTACAACAAATAACTAACAATAATGATAAAACAACAACAAAAAAAGTTTAAATGAAGTCAGCAAACAGAAAAACAATAATCCTATAACAGTAACTGCATAATTTATTCATGCTGCAAAGCATGCTGGGAACTCACAAAGCCTTAACAGTTCAACAATATGAAATTCTTTGTTCAGACAACTGTGTTTGACTAGTTGGAACAACATTTGGGGTAATTTTGTTGGTCTGACAAGGGTTTTTATGTAGTTTCAAGAAAATAGCATTTTTTAGTATTTGAGACTCAAAAGGTTTCGTAAACTGGAAAATGTGCAATTGCATTTTTTACAGTGTAGAAATAGCACTTTTTTTTAAATGAAATACTGAAAAAAAAGAAAAAATGCGCCCACACACACACACACACACACACACAAAACCAGTCAGTTGGCCTACACTAATTTAACCTTAACTTGTAAGCTGTATGTGTTTGATTTACTAAAAATAACCACCTCATTAGGGTTATTTGTTAGGGAAGTTTTTGTGTTGCTAAAAAGGTTCGGCTTATATGACACATTTATTCAGTTGTGATAAACAAGTTGCGCAGAATGTTTTGATTTACTACAAAGAACCGACTTGTAAGAGTCATTCGCTATGTAATTTGACTACGCTGGTAGAGCTAATACATTCCTAGGTCCTGCGGTGCAAACACGGCAAAAAGCGGGAACTTCCGCCAATAGTTCTAGGAACTATGAAAAGGTTCCTCCGGTACAAAAGCGACTTTAGAGTATTTCATTACACTATACTGTCCGTATAAGACTGTACATGCAAGAGCGTATCTTCTCAGTTTCCAAGAAAGAAAATTATTTTTTGCATTGCAGCCACTCAACTCACATATACAGGTGTTGAAAATGTAAGACGCCATTGTCAGAAATAACAGCAGATCTCCATACAGAACGCATTTGATTTCCCCTCACGAAGATGCTCTACATGTATCTTTAAATGCATCTGCTATTCAAATAAGAACGTTCCTGTACTGCGTGTGGTCCCCGTAGTAGACACCAAAGGACAAATCAGGGACATCCATCATGAAAGGCGAAATTAGATATAGCGGAAATTCTACATTCACGACGCAGCAGCATGATGAATTCCCAAATAAACATGACACAATTAATCCTCAATCAACAGAACATTAATGTACTAGTCAATTACTAATCAAAGTCCACGTGTATAGAAAGTATCTTCATTCATTCCAGCACTGGTAGGAGCTCCTTTCCTCTTCCTCTCTCACAGACATACTCACACATCCCATCCCCCTCTTCAGTGGAGCGACAGATCACCTCAGAGTGTTGGACTAAGGAGAGGAGAAATATGAACGACATAGTGGGTCATACTAGCAGCCCCTCATTAAGGATAGAAGGCGTCGGCTGCAGGAGGTTAATGGCCTCATGTCCCCAGGCTGACTGAGAGAGAGAATAAGAGAGGGAGAGTGAACGCTTTTACCTGAATCCACATTATCCAGGGTGAATACTTCAAATAGTCACACAGGAGTCAGTTAATCTAATATACGTATATTGTTCAAATCTTAAACATAAGATGCCATAGGAACATTAAAGGACGTGCAGATTAAAAGGTGAGTTTAGTGGCTCACTGATTCTAGAGACATGAGACAAAACCGGTTAGAGGAGCGAAAAAAGTTTATGTATTATTGTTGAATTAACCTGTTCTACATGTTGAGATATGCACCTATGTTTGGGTTCAATCTCCTGCTTCCTCCTGTTTCTCACAAAATGTGTTTTTCCTTGTCTGTCACTTAGTATGAGTCACTGTCGGATACTAAAATATTGTGTTTAATATTTATTAGAAATATTAACAAATATTAGCAATACACTGAGACTACAGGATGGTTTCAAACTCATTTTCAGCTCTATCAAATAATTTGTCACCACAGTCAGAAAATCTGATTTTTAACAACCTTATTTTGTAACATTAGCCATGTTGTTTTTTAGATGTTGCTATGAGGATGTTCTTAAAATAAGGGAAATTATCTAAAATTCCCAAACACTTTTGACTGGTGTTGGCATATCATGGTTGTATCGTGGCAGTGGCCCTTCAAGTCCAAATTTGATGAACCCTGATATACACTTACTATACTAATATAGGTCTACTTATCTTTTAACATATTTAAAATGTAAAAAAAAAATGAAACTCTAAAACTCTTCATGACAGAGCCTGCACTCATCACCACATAGATGTTTTTTGTCCAAATTAAATAGCTCTCTCTGTTAACAAAGGCTGTTAGCAACTCATCATTCACTGCCATGACATAAACTAAAGACTTCTGTGCACTCTCAGAAAAAAAGGTACAAAGCTGTCACCTTTTCAAAAGGTACACTTTTGTACCTTTTAAGTACTAATATGTACACTTTAGGTACACATATGTAACTTTAAGGTAACAACATGGACCTTTTAGGTACAAAGGTGCACCTTTTGAAAAGGTTCCGCAAATGATTAAACTGACTGTAAACTGTAGCATCTAATCATTTTTTTTCCCCCTTTGCACAACTTTGTGTCAATAATAATGAGATCTGCACTTCATCAATAATACCTCTGAGTAAATAACATGGGTTTTTATATTTACATGTAAATATCGCTATCACCTTGACATGTCATGTGAAATGAATTACCATGTAGATTAAGGATTACAAATTAGTCTCATGAATAGTTGATTGCATGGAGGATATGAGGAAGGCTGAGAGTCTTTCATTAACCCAATGCTAACGAAGAGCGAGTCTGCTCACCCTAACGAGAAAATGTCTGTCACCCTTGTTCTCCATCCCTACAGTGTTACAGGAAATGATGAGGTTATATTTAGCACAGGTGAACGGAGAATATCTGTTGTTATTTACAGGTATGAATGTTAAGGCCAATGGCAAATAGAATATTTTCCTCTCTGCTTTCCTGGCATCTACATGTCCAGATGCTAATGCAAGTAAACAACCAGAAATAAATACTTTCACTCGATCTCTCGCATTTTCTCTTTTCCTTATGTCTGGTTTGGGCACATAATTACTTGTGCAATGTGCAAGATTTGCATCAAACACACATTAGCATGTGCTAGTATGATTCAAGCGTATAGAATCAAATGTAACCTTAACTGCTTTTTGTAATTGTACTATATTGGAACTATAAGTGCAACATATGGCAAAGAACTAGATTTCGTTATCTTAACCAGCACTTTCACAAGCACAGAAACACCTGTTTGTGTATATACAAGCATCTCTGAGGTTTCAATGCATCTGGTCTTAATGCCATTAAACATCATTTGTTTTATGTGGTATATATTTTAAATTCACGTAAAGTGTGTACAGAAAAGCTTGACTTGTCAAACAGAATACATCTTAATTTAGCCTCTCTTTTAGAGGTTCAAAAGTCTTTTTAGCCATTAAATGTGATTCCTTTGTGTTCATTAAAGGGTAAAATCCTGAACAATAGCCCAATCCATTTTCAATTGCTGTTGAGGGCTCAAAAGTGCTTCTCATCTTCACAAGTCAGGATGATTGCAAATAAATACAGGTTATGGCTCCTTACTGCATGAGAGTAGTTTGAAGTACTTTCATTTTTACAGTAAATGCACTTCCATCTTTGTTCCATTTAAAGAATAAACAGATGAACATTGACATATGATGCATTGCATAACAATTAGCCAATGAACTCAATGAGAGTTGGTTTTAGCAGGTAATATGGTTTCAATTTCATGTAATCTCTGTACGCACACCATCTCCTGAGAGAACCGTCAATGGCGCTGCCAGTCATTACACGAGATTTTGTTGTCATATCGTATATGAGAGGCTGAAGGCTCGCTTGGAAGAGAAAATAAATGAGTGAAAAAGTGAGAAAGGACAAGAATAGAATTACAAAGATGGAGGCAAACAAAGATGAGTGTGGTGATGCTACTGAAGGAGTGGTGGATGATTATCACGTGAAAACTGTCAGTCAAGTTCTCAGCATCATAGTACGCTTATGAAAGGATTTGGATACATTCTCAAGAATATGCACTAGGACCTAAGTCTGAGTCTTGAATGAGGCAGGAGTTAGAATAAGTGTTCAGAACAAACTCGCATGCATTTTGCTGGCCTACTAAGAGGCCATATTTCTTGTAAAGGTGAAGAGAGGGAGGAGGAGCAGGGTAGCAGAAAAAGGAGCGGCTCACGTCAACAGCACAGCCTGAGACTCGAGGCTGTTCATCACTTCCTGCAGAGTGAATGCAAGACAGGAAAAAAAGCATGAAGATGGCAAGGCAAGGCACATACAAAAAAAAAAAAAAAAAAAGAAAGTGAAGAAATTCTTCACAGCTGGACATCACATAGTTTTACCTCTCACAGCAGCCATGACTTGACAGATGATGGTTTTAGTAAAAACACTTTGCTTGATTAGACTTACAGGTTGCTGTAACCTTGATTTTGTTTATGTATGACTTTGTACAACACCTGCATTAAAAAAGAGAGAGAAAAAAGCACCTTTACAGGATTAGATTGCCCAAAAATTTAAATTCTGTCATTATTTACTCCCTGCTTTAATACTATCATTATTTACCCTCGTAGTGATGCAAACCTTTTTCTTTTTTTTCTGTCGAACATAAAAAAAAGAATTTTTAAAGAATCTTCACATTCATATTTTACATATTGACATAGTGAACATACAGCTGTTTCTTATGCTCACCAAGGCTGCACTCAATTAAAAAAAAATACAGTAAAATTGTGAAAATATAATTTAATTTTAAAGTAATTGTTTTCTATTTGAATATATTGTAAAATTTAATTTACTTCTGTGGTGGCAAAGTTGAATTTTTATTCGCCCGGATAGGTTGTTTGTGAAAATCCCTGAAATACGACCCATCAGAGCGTATATTACAATTGCGCCCCTATTGGCAACAGAACATTTTCATATTAATGTATTGTACTCTTTTATCTGAATCATAATTTGGGTTTCGTGTAGCTCAGTTGGTAGCGTATTGTGTTATACGATGATATGTAATCATGTGATCATGGGTTCGATCCCAAAAAATGCACGTGCTCATAAAATGTATATGCACTATAAATCATGGTTTTGCACAATTTCTGTGAAGGGTAGGTTTAGGGGTGGGGTTAGGTGTGGACATTCGTATGAATTAGCCACCTACGGTGCGTTCCAAATGGGATATATTGCCCTCCAAAGGGCACTTTGGAGTGAAAACAATCATGGCCGCCATATTGAAGGGTCGTTCCAAACCGAAGTGCTCAAAACTAGCCACTTCAAAGGGCCCTTCGGAATGAAGGATTTCGAAGGGTACAACTGATGGACACTTCGGGTCCCCATGATCCTTTGCGCAGATTCTTTGCATGATGACGGTGCTTCCGTATGATGACGCAGAAGGGCACTTCAAGAAACAGTTGTTTGGTCCCCTACACCCTTCAACACTTCGAAGCTCTCACTCCAGAGGGTAAACCCTTTGAAGGGATTAGGGCATAGGGATGAGCCCTTCCGAATGGAACGCAGGGCTAGTAAAATGTAAAAAGTCCACACATTGCTTTTAAATAAACACACATTTTGATTGGTAATGACAGTCATACGTCATTTCATGACGACAGACGCAACACGTCACTGTCATTATTTTTCTGCTAGATAGCGCTTAACTTTAAAATGTAAATCGTAATAAGATGCTTGCACAAACGACCTATAGGGTTGTTTTTTGTTGGAGGACAGGTTGCTTCAGTGTCACACTATCCTTCAGAAATCATTGCATATGCTGATATGCTACTCAAGAAAAAATATGTAATTATCTTATTATTATCAATGCTAAAACAGTTGTGCAGCTTAATATTTTTGTGGAAACCCTGATACATTTTATTTCAAGATTGTTGGATGAATAGAACTTTAAAAAGAGCAGCATTTATTCAAAACTTTTTCTTTAGTAAATATTAAAGTAATGTAAAAGACGTCAAAAAAAGTCAGTCCTACTGATGTATGAAAATATTTAAAAATAATATTTTTCCCATTAAAAACATTCCACAGTTTTACACAGAACAGGATGTTGTCTTATAAATCTGTGAACAAGCCAAAGTCTGTGACAAGAAAACACTAATGATTTAAATCAATAAATAAGTATGTAAATAAGTAAATAAATTATCTGATTGGCTGTTGCATTATAAATGAATTTGGGTGATTGGATGAATAGTAGATACACTGAAATTGTAAACACTAAATGCATCTCTACACATTTAAAAATACCAAATGCAAGTTTGATGTTAATGTGAAACGTGATTGGTTCTCAAGTGTCTCGTAACCATACGAGCACCATATTTGCAGAATATGAGCAAGTAATGGCTTCCTTACATAAAGTGAACTATCCCTTTAAGGTCAAAGGCTAAAATGATGACAGCTCATATGCAGTTAATTATAAAATACAAGTGTAACCTATTAAGATAACCAGAAGCGAGATTATCTTCGATTAGCTCTGCACAACTAGCGTTGTGTGGTTCCAAACGCTTGTTCCAGCCGGAGTGTCACAACAACGCAAGGCTTCAGAATAGAAGAAATAAAAAAAAAGCCCTGTCTCCTCGCTAAAGTGCCATCCCCACTCCCGTCTGTCATAAGCCTCGCTGTAAACACTTTTGCTCTGCATGTTTCATCACCAGTAAATACACCACTAAGTCACAGACTGAGGAGAGAGATAGAGAGAGACACACAGTGAAACACGAATGCGTTGACTTGTCATGAGCATCATCGTCTGTCTGTTGACTGGGTGCTGTGCCACTGGCTGCCATCTTAGTTTCAGTACCCATGAACTACAGACCTCAGGAAACTCGTTGTCGCAATGATGAGCCACTCAATTGAGTCACGTCGTGGATTTGACTTCGTATGCATGCGAGTAGAGTTTGTTCGAGAGGAAATCAGTATTATTATATGCCCACAGAATTCAAAAGCCGGTCTTTATCTTCAAGGTTCTGAAGAATGAAATTTGACTTTACAGACTTGGAGGCTTCCAGAGATACAATTAAAGATGACACTGTAATTACAGCACGAGAGAGGAAGTACACCGAGGTGGTGGGAGGATGAATGAAAGAGCGAGAGCTCGAGAGCGACGGAAAGCTCGGAGAGAGGTAGAGGCGGCAGAAATGAAATGAAATGTAAATCAAAGCAGGCGATAGTTTGATAAAGTAATCGGCGCTCCAGGAACAAGCAGCAGACCCTGGTGTCAGCTCTTACCGATTCAACCGAGCTCCCACGGACACCGCCAGCATCAGATTTACAAATTGAAAATCATTAATAATTCTAACCAGGACGTGATAAATCTGAAATCACTCTCGATGAACCTGGACACACTTCCATAAATCAAAAAGATTACTTGGGAATTTTTAAAAATCTGACGTCAAAGTGTCAGGCTTACTAATGGTTTTTGTAGATCTCTCACAGTGATATGCTATTAATCTGTGATACATTTGAAATATGTCAGCGGGCCGATATGTGATCTCTCTAATATCAGCGGCGAGCTGTTTTAAGCTCAAAACACGACGAGAGAGAAGGGCAGAGGTGGTGGGGGGAGCAGAAAGAGAGAAATGGAGGTGAAAGTATGTGTTGCGCAGACTAATAAATGCTGTTTGGGAGCAGAATCTGAAGTAAGAAAAAAAGTACAGGCCACATCTGCTCGAGAAGTCACACAGACACAACAGCGTCCATTTATTGTGATTGCGACCGGTCTACAAATAGACCTGAATGGGTCAAGCTGGATTAGAAAAGTAAACAACTTGAACATCACCACTTTAAATCATGCCTGAATCTAAATTAATTTGAAATGACTTGAAGTGGTGATCTATGAACGAGGGGTTTTCAGTGGCCTCTTAGTTTGGTTAAATTAAAAGTACATATTTGTGTAGCCCTACTAAACTGTAAAAAGTCTCTGTAATTTTTCAGAAAAAAAACTGTAAAAATGCTACAGAAGTCCTTGTCTGACACATCACATATTATTATATTTTATATAATTAGTTTTATTTATTCTCATTTTTGTAATAAGTAACAAAGGAGACTAATAATAATAATAATAATAATAATACATTTACTTCCACGTGTTTGTTAGACCTTGAGAATAAATTTAAACATAAATTTCTTTGTTCACAATGAATCGTTTACAATTTAAGACTAAAAAAAAGACTAAAGATTTAAGACTTAAAAAAAGACTAAAGATTTTTTAAGTTTAATTTAAAAATTAAACTCAAAGTCTATTTTATTCCCTTCTAAATTCTGAGTCAATACAAATTTATCATTATAAAATGGTGTCTTATGAAACTGAATAAAACTTTAACAGTTTGATCATTTTTTTTAAATTAAATTAATTTACAACAAACATTGCATTTTTATTGTTAAGGAAGATGCTGCACAACAGAGCTGCAAAAATTAATGAAAAAATATCTTGGTTGTATGATATTCCTTAAAATTAATAATAATAATACTTTGAGAATTACATTTTAGTAGGTTATACAATACTATTTCTGTCTTAATTTCTTTAAGTTAAACCGGACTTTTATTTTGACGGGTTGTCGAAGGCCTTTCAATTTTAATTTAGTTTCCGTGTGTATTCGACGGTAGTTTTTTCTCAAATGAAACTGTGTAAATCTAGTGAAGTGGTTCTCAGCGCAGCTCTGGAGATTGAAGTTCATGTGTTCATCTCCTCATGTTTTGAGATGCAGACACTGAAAACATCGCAAGCATCACGTGAGTTCGAGTTTCTGTATCAGACCTACATTGATTCAGCAGAGACACGCGGAACATGCAGCCTTATTAGCGACATGCACTGACTGCTGCTGTTGTATGATAGACTGTTAGATTAATCAATATCAAGTAAAAATGTCCAGAGCTTATCACCGTTATCAACATAAATTTTAACGCGATCTTGATATGATTTCATTTTTATCGCGCAGCCCTAGTATAAACATACAAAATTGTAGTATTAGCTTTAAAAATAAAGATAAGCTAGATAAACTGTTCCATTAGAAACTGTAAACATCAAATGGAAAAGGAAGGAACAATGAATTTACAATAGACTAAAAAAAAAAAAAACCTAATTTCAGAAGTCCACCACACACCACTGCTATGCAAGGAAAAGTAAAAAAAAAAAAAAAAAAAAAAGTTTAATTTGAGCTATTTTTTACACATCACTGCTCTGGGTTATCTGAGATAATACCCAGTTTAGCTGAGGCCCCGCAGCCTGGTGGGCTGAGCACAGTCTTTTGCTTGTTTGAGCCGGATGCTAAGCCTGAGAGCGTCCATTGTGCTCACTGTGATATCTACTCCGGCAAGAACAGGGTACCCATGCAATCTGAATGTTATTTGCTCCCAAAACCTCTTCTTTCATCCTAAACCATGGCTGAAAGAATCAATTAATCTACTACCTCTTCCTCTCTCTAGTGTCTTTTTGTCTCATCCCCTTTAAAAAAAAAAAAAAAAATCTGCTTGTAATACTGAATAAAGTACAGGAAGATTTTGCATGACCTTTTTTTTTTTTAACTAGAATTTATCTACTTAAAAAGAGCATAAAGGTACATAAATTGTTATTTTTGAACTGATATATTTATATTAGAAGATGTCAAGGATAACAATTAGAGTTATCCTAATTCACTCACACACACACACACATATATATATATATATATATATATATATATATATATATATATATATATATATATATATATATATATAAATAATGTATATATGTATGTATGTGTGTACACACAGGTCAAACCAGCTATTGTCTATCTCTGACAACCATAATGATCAGTTTAAGTCAAAAAATCTAATGTGAAACTGAATGTGACAAAATCAATAGCAACAATGTAAATAAAACTGAGAAAAAGTCGAAGAAAGCGATCATACTAAGCATTCAAGCCTTAGAGCATGCTTTTTTTTCGCAGTACAGGTCTTCTTGAACAACAACTTACCTGCTATGTTTGTTGGTTGAAATTGTAAGTATATAGCAACTGAAAATGCATTACTTGTGAAAGTTTTAAGTCCAACAAACAATACAATAATCCAGTAAATCTTTCCTTGGCTTTTTTTTTTTTTTTGAGGACCTGTCTGCTGTTTGTGATGGTAACACTATTGGATCTTCTGAGGGAAGAGGCCTACATGCATCCTGACTCTTCTCAGTCAGTTGTCGCTATTAATTGGCTTTTCCTGTCATTACCTTCAAAAGACAGGCAAAATCCGCAACAATAATCTAAGAAATATCCCCTCCCCCGCCCAAAACACGCTGAGAGTAATTAGCAGAAGGTTTAATTGGCTCAAAAATAAAAATCTCTCGCTGAAACTGTACGTCGTTCATGACAGAGACGCTCGCGCAGTCCCCAGACGATCACGTTAAAAGTGAAGTATTTGTTTGATTGCCTCTCAGCGGAGTATACGGGGCCTCACCAACAACGCAGGTGCACTTTTCATGTGAAAATCTTTTTCTCACGATTCAGAAGCGCACACTTCTTACTTCGCCTCTTCTTCTTTTTTTTTGTTGAGACGAAGAACGAGAGAGAGAAGGGGTGGAGTTTCTGAAGGCGACGGAAACAAAACTCAGTCTTTGACAGTGACATCAAAGGAGATGGCTTCTTTTGTGTTGGGAGAAGAGGTGCGTTTGAAGTGCTCTCCTGGAAATACTGGAGTGCGGGAACGAGTTCATTGTTACCCGGCTCTGCCGATGATTATCTTCCATAGGCACAGAGCAGTGAAGGGGCCTGTCAGACAGTCAGACAAGTAATGATCTATACACCCGATGCCGAGGTTTCAACTCACAGCAAGACACAGACACGTTCAACATGCTGCTCATTCACAGATTCCCGATAGTAATAGGATTGGAGATACCTTATCATTATCCATCCTGGTTTTTTCGACCAATACTTGTTAAGAGATGAGGTATAATTTTGACAACCTGGGCATTTCATTTGCACATCATGTTATTAGTTTATACAAATGTGTATTCGCACCCTAGCTTTCTTAAATATCCCAAACAGTGGGGTCCAAAAGTGTTGAGACAGCTTGTCAAAATGTTTCTTTTGGAATACATTTTTTTTTTTTTTAAAAAAAGAAGCAAATTTTAAAATTGTCAATTTTACATCGTAATGTTTCTAACATTTAGTTAGTTATCAGAATCTTTTAAAAAGGTCTCTCATGTCCAGTAGGGCTGCATTTATTTGTTCAACAGTACTGTATTGTGAAATATTTTAAAATATGTTAAAATGTCATTTATTCCTGTCATGGCTAAATTTTTAGAAGCCATTAGTTCAGTCTTCAGTGTCACACGATACTTCAGAAATCATTTTATTATGCTAATTTGGTATATATAATCTGATATCCTATATATAATAAGATGAATCCACACCTTTTCACCCAACTTGAATAGGTATCTTTCACACTCTGGAGACGGAAATAGAGGAGTGAGTATTATGAGTGTACTTCTAGCTTCTGAATTTTGTAGGGCTTTTGGAAAAGAAAGCCTCTGTTGCCTCTGCTATTATTGTACATGGGCAGGCAGTCTATAGCGCTGCCTGTAAAATCTTTGCGAGAGGGTCATTAAGGATATTTCATTATCTCCATATTGCCAAGGTCAGGTTGTCCATATATCCAGTTTACAGCTGCTGTGGGAATATGCTGCAAGTGTAGTATAATAGACCAGAAAATGTCCACACCGGGAGTGATGGGAAATCAATATCGGCGCCCAGCTCATCAATATAAACCCCATTTTCACAAGCAGGAAGAAGGCACTCAAGAAAAAAAGCAAGGAAAAATAAATTAAATCAAAGAGAAGAAAATATAATAAAATAACGGGCCAGTGTTCATAATGTGCTTTTTTGTTGTTGTGTTGTGTTCTGGGAGCGAGTCATCAGATGAGGGGAGTCGGGAAACCAGGTTTGGGTTGATTTTGCTGTAATCCACCCACGCTGGATGGAGTCGGTCGTAAATGTTATGCTACACATGTGTAAGTGTGTTACAGTAAACGCGAACATGGATCGTGACAATGACTTTTGTTACATCCAACTCTGCCTCCAGACTGATTCATACATCTGCTTTCACAAGTTGTTGTGACATCTGATGTGTTATCGATTCATTCTAAAAAAACACACTGTACAAAGCCACTGAAAACTAAAGACCATATCATAACACAAAGGAAGTGATTCATTTCAACTCATCCCTCAATATTTGTTTTTACAGTAACATATTTACAATGGATGATATACTGTAGATAAAAACAAACATTATGTATGTGTCATTCCGCATAGGTTTATTTTATGAGTTACTGTAGAGACAATTTAGATTTTTTAAAAGCAAGTCAAATTTATTATCTGGTATAATTGACAGTGGGCCACAGATGCTTGCTTCATGCATCAGATCAAGATGCATTTAATTTTTTTGCATGCATCCATTATAAAAGTATGTGTTTTTACATATATTTATACTTTCATACACTGCATCCCTATCCTAAACCTAACCACTTCTCAGCAATATAAAACTTGTAACAGGCAGATAAATGTAGAGTTACGGGTATTTATTGCAAAACCTGACCAAAAACAGTATAAAAGTACTAGTGTTGCATTCCTAGTCTTCTGAAGCAATGCAATCTTTGTATGAGGAACAGAGTGAAATTTACAGTTTTACACCGCTGAAAATAATCCTGCTCTGTCTTATCTCATTCAAAACATAAATCCAAACTTTAATATGATGCAGTCAGTCACAAGCCACACTAGAGCCAATGACGTTTCACAGTCAAAGCTGATGTAATGCATTTTCTGGTGCCATTTTTTGAATATGTTTGTGATTGAGCACTTAGGTGGATGAAGACAGTGATTGCTTTGGGATCTCATTTGGCTTTGACAGACTTTGAATATTTGTCATTTTTGAATATATTTTGACTATCTGTTATATCCTGTGTTTTATATTGACAAATGTATAGGTTTAGAAGTAGGGATTGGGTTAGTTGATCAAAATGTCTTATTAGTGTAACGTAAAGAAAATCACTGTGGCTGTTTAAATTGGAATTCATACCTTAAATGGATAGTTCACCCAAAATTACTCACTAATTATTAATTAATTATTAATTAGTCATTAATTACTCACCTACATGTCGTTCCAAACCCATAAGACCTTTGTTCATCTTTGGAACACAAATTAAGATATTTAATTATGAAGCTACGAGAATACTTTTTTTGCGCAAAGAAAACGAAAATGTGTTGTGGTACTCTTGTGAATGGTGGCAGAGACTGACCGGAAAAGAAGAAACTGTTGAATAAAGTCAATATTTTTGTTTTCCTTGCGCACAAAAAGTGTTTTCGTAGCTTTATAAAATTACGTTTGAACTACTGATGTCACATGAACTATTTTAACGATGTCCTTACTACCTTTCCGGGCCCTGAACGTGGAAGTTCACTTGCTGTCTATGGAGGGCCAGAAAGCGCTCAATTTTTATTAAAAAAAAAATAAAAAATCTTAATTTGTGTTCCGAAGATGAACGAAGGGTTTGGAACAACATGAAGGTGAATTAATGATACAATTTTAATTTTTGTGTGAACTATCCCTTTAACATATATGCCATAATGACAAAATTATACCCAATGTATAGTTTAATGACAATAAAATTATCATGCCCTTCATATCTGTGTATTGATGCCAAGGGTTTCTCAATGAAAGAAAGAGCCTAGGGGTACCTAGTAGGGGTGTAACGGTTCACAAAATTCATGGTTCGGTTCGATACGATACAGTGGTGTCACGGTTCGGTACATTTTCGATACAGCAAAAAGAAAGAAATGCCAGATACATTTCCTTGATTTCTACAAATTTTTTAATTATTAAAACTAATTTTTACTTTGAACAATGATGGAGCTATACTTGACCCATCTTCTGGGGTGTCTTCTTAGCAGCATATAAAACAAAAACAGCTCCGGTTTGAAGTATTCCAGCCAATGTTGCCTATTTTCATGTAGCAGATTAATCTTTTCCAGTAAGTTTAAAATGATTTTTACCTTTTATGGGCAGTTTTTACCTTTTATAAAGCCTTTTTTTTTTTTTTTTTTTTTCTAAAAGTTTGCATCACTTTTTGAGTCTTTTTTTTTTTTTTTTTTTTTTTTACATTTAATCAGTCAATAAGACATTTGGGCTGTTACCAAGCAAATGGAGTTTGTATTGACAAAATTTCATCTTTGCAGTTCAGAGGAAACATAGTAGAAGTTGCATCTGAATGCCATTTAGATGCTTTTACACACTGTTTAATGCAGCTCAGAGGGACATGTAATGCGTAACCTGCAGTTACAAATGCATAAACAATGTTTTGATATTTTAAACATAAAATGTTGGCAACTGATGTTTGAAATTAATTAAAAAAATTAAAAGATACTTTAAATGTGAAATTAAAACCGCCAGCAGGTGGCAGCAAGTCACTGTTAACAAGCGAGTCATTGCGAATGAACCAAATCATTTAACGGGTGATTCATTCAGGAACGAAACACCGTCATGTTGTTCAGAGACGGAAAACAGTCCTGTGGCTGTGTTTGGATTTATTTTTGTTGGCGAAACTGAGCAAAAACAGGCAATATGCTGTCTAAAACGTAAGTCTATTAATTAACTTCTTGCTTATTGAACAGTTGTAAAACTCATTTGTAATCATGCTGATTTTTGGAGAGAAAAAATGGCACTCTTCTGTGTTATTGATTAACTATATGAAATTATGTAAATATATAAATTTACTGCCCCCATAACTTGAATTTTGTGATCATTCTAAATGCATTTTAATCGAAAAGAACACACTCGAAAGAACACACTCTCTATGCACACACACACTCGTCTAACCTAATAGGATAAAATGCTGTAATAGGATTAGTTCAACGAATCGTTCGGTTTGTAATGCGTACCGAACCGAAAGCCTCGTACCGAACGGTTCAATACGAATACGTGTATCGTTACACCCCTAGTACCTAGTGTTTTTGATGCCATGTGCATATAACTGCATATAACTAATATCGCTTCCAGTTTTCTGTTCTCGTTTGCCCCCTTTATACAAACACCGGACTGCTAAAACATCCTGTAAGCATAAACTAGAGAGTATTTTTCATCCCAATTTGAAGTGCAGTGTGGTTAAACTGTGCAAGAGAAGTTAAATGAGAAGAGCCTGAGGTTGTGTAGGCAGTCTGCACTAGCCTGCGGCACTGTTTGTTTATGCAGAAGACAAAATTAAAATGCTACGAAGACATTCTCGATAACGATGCCAGAAGATCGGAGGATTTGATTGGGACGCCTGATTCCGACACGTGTCATGGATCGCTTCATGTTGATGAGGGTTAAAGGTCAACTGTATCCATTGACAGTCACAGGATGTGACTGCTTTGACCTCGAATGCACTGCGTGGCGTCAGGTCTGATAAGTCAGAGGGGCTTCGGCCACGTGCTTTCTTGTACAATACAGCACGACTTCTCTTTTACAGGGAATAATGCTCGACCCACCCTCTTTCCACACACATACAACCCCATATACACACTGACACAAGCACATTTTTCGCTCTCATCTCGTGCGGAATGCTTATTAACATCCTCTGCGGCATGTTAATGGCTTATTGACCAAATATGGTGTAATGAGGAGCCGGGAGTGGGCCCGTGGTGATCTATGGCGGAGGGAAAGTGGCCCGTGCTGCAAAGATGATGACCTAATTTTAATATCGCGGCACAAGCTGAGAAAATGACCCCCGCTCTGATGACAGCTATTGTGGGCGAAAGCCTCACAGTTACTGTACGTGCCACCGCCTGAAGCTGACCCACCCTTAAACCCCATAACAGCAACCCGACCCCATAAACGGCTCGCTCGCGCCATCTCCACGCCATTAAAAAAGTCCACGAGACAGCAGGCGCAGACAGCAACTTGGCTTTGCCTTTTAAAAGTCACCTTCAAGCGCAAAACCTCGCTGCTGACTTAATGCATGCGTTCAAAGGAATAAGGCAAAAGCGGATACGGGAAAAGGGTCTCCGTCCCCCTAGATAACCTTGAAGATGTATGGTGTTTTAACATTCCACACCAGCCCCTGGCTCAGGCATCTTTTAAGCGCATATTTGATCATGGCCCGTACATACTGAAACATTAATACATTTCCTTTCTAAACAGGCGCTGCACTGGGCTTTTTTTTCCTGCCTTCCGGAGAAAAGGGGCTACGCAGACTGTCAATGCATGTTACTGTAGGAGGGGGATGAGACCTGGAGAGGTATTAGCATTTCAGAGAAAGGCAGCGGCGTATGTGGTGTGTTTTATAGAGGGACTATCTGTACTCATTTTTTTTCAATCATACATTATTTGAGTTGAATAAAGGAGTCTGGTTTAACTGTTCTGATTCAGGTTTGCTTGGTCACCTTGACATGGAAAAAAATAGTGATTTTATAACCTTCCGATTCAAATTTAGAAAGTCGTGCATTACGTCTCGTCTCTGCAAAGGTAAACTAACACTAGTAGTGTATTTTAAATATATACTTTATACATATATTATGCATTCAAATAAAGGTATGTATTATTTTGTCAGCCCAAAATCTGTACAGACATGTCATGCATTCGGGTCAATGACAAATAAGAGTGTTCAAGATAAAGAAAATAAAAAATAAATAAATAATAAAAATCTAATTTAAAATACACACGCTAAGTTCTTTGTATTCACATGGGTTATATATGGTTTTGAAAAACTTTTTCAAGAAAACTTTGAATTTAATGACTCTCAAAATGTCATCTGGTTATAAATTGAAGAAAGTGAAGAGTGTAACCATATTCTCATACTTTGAATAAATGTGAGCATATACATCTAAGTTTTGTTGTTGTTGTTGTTGTTGTTTTTAATCAGTGCAAATGCCATGGATAATTAATTCATCAATGTTTTTTTCAAGTCTCACCACATTATATTTTACAACCTGAAAATTTGATTCAATGATGAATAAGAGTGAGATTAAAAAATAAAAAAGTTTTACATTATTCATGTGGTTTATATTCAGAAATGGTTTTGAAAAACTTGTCATTTTCATGAAAAGTTTGACTTAAAATGTCACGTGGTGTAACATCAACTGAGGTAAATAGTAAACATTTTCCTTGCACCTTATACATATAAGTACAAGCATTATTTAAAAAAAAAATCAATATATTTTTTTCAAGGTAAAAGGTTTTCTCATGCCTCCAAAAAAAAAAATCAAAATTCATTTGAATACAGAAATATATTCATCATAGAAGAGGTCAATTTGAGTCATTCTATGTATGAACTACATTTTTTATGTATTTCTGAATAATACAACACATCTGAGCAACAACAACAACAAAATAAGCATCACTGACCCTTTCAGCACTCCCTGTCTCGATCTACAAGTCCAAGTGAGTGTATTTTGAGTGATGCTTTACAGTTGCCCTTTCCACACAATATCTGTGTGTATGTGCGTACACGTGTGTTCAGTGTGAGTGTGTGTTCTGCAGTCTCAGCAATAGGACAGGGGCCAGACTGTGGATTTATGTGGCCAGCCGGTGGAAATGACCTGTTTCTGTCATTGGGTGTGTGCCCCATCACGAGAGGCCCTAAACTATATTGGCAGAACTCTGACAGACATGTTTGTCACCCAGTCAATTTGGAAGATACCAAGGCAGCAGTATTATTCCTCTGACAAGCTTCTCTGCCTTGCTTTCTTTCTCTCCCTCTCGCACCGTCCCTCCATCAAATCTCCCTCTCTTCACTGTCAAAGGTAAGAATATGCAGTGATAGCAGGGCTAGCTGTCAAGTGCTTCATTTAGAGATTGTCATGATAATGTGAAATTGTCCAGAGAGGCCTCCGTGATGTAACTGCAGAGATGAGACATCCTTATGTTTTCCACCAAATCGGTTTCATGATTTATAAAGCAAATTTTAAAGATAATTTACATCAAAAGCCCATGAAAGTGCAATATTTACCTCACAATATCCATTCAGATTAGTCTTACAACACAAAAGGTCCGTGTACAGTACAAGACAACACGTTCTGCTGTTGTTGGAACAGTGACATCTACTGGCACGTCTTCAAAACAAATATAATACCAGACAAAATATGGAACAAAGGTCATTTTCATAGAGAGGTTGGACGCTTTTTAACACACCCACACAATTAATTCCACCCACAACTACAGATAAATTTGTGGGAATAAAACAAGAGCTGATGGAGTCGGTTTTAAAATAAACTCAAGTTATATAACAACAGAATATGCGCCATTGGATTTTATTTCTAGACTCTACAAAAAATAAATAAATAAAATGATTATATTATTTCTCCATTTCCAGTTAGCGCTCCTGTTAAATTCTGTTATATTTAGAATTGGATAAACAACTCCAGAATCTATTGCACAGATACCAACCTCATCTGTTTCTCTTTGTCAAACGATTCCAGTCTGATCCGTTTTAATTACGGTCATCCGCTAGAAACTTGCAATTAATTTGATTACGATTCACATTTAAATATTCATCATAATTAACAACTCAATAAAGACACATTAAGACATGTTAAAAGGCAACTATTTAAATTAATTAATGATGACGTCTATTTTCACCAAATGATGGGCTTTAATGAGTAAATATGGATGGACGCGATGAGGTTTAATCGGAGAGTTTATGGTTTCAGTTTTATATAGTGCTGTAAATAGGTTTACGCGTTTCACACGTTAGACTCGAGCGCTTTGATGCGTGATAATTCTCCGTAATCCACTGAAAGACGTGTTATGTGCGCTCATATTAATTGTGAATAAACCGCACAGATAGGAGCCACGTCAAATATAAGCAGATAAATGCATTTTTATCAGTTCCAGTAGTGAGTCTTCAGGGGTCACGTGATTGAACCGAACAGATATCCTTCACAGTATCTTTGGCTTAATCCTCCTCTGTGTGGGTTGATCCACGCAAGCAACCCTTCTAGCCCTGGCCATGAATATTTTATGAAGATGCAAACATCTCGCTCTTCCCGCTGTGTAATCACATGCAACGCAATGCTACGAGGGACCATGTTAAAGGGGAAGCGTGCAAACATATCCGCGACGGGGAAGAGATCTATTTTGTCTGCCCACTTCCGTTCATTAATGAATCAATGTCGGTCCCCGGAGAGCCCCTTTAAAAAGGGAACCATAATGCCTCTTTCCCCACGGATGGGCCGGTGTTATTTTGATCTTGAGAGAAACAAATGCTTTTTGAAAGTGCTGTGTGCATTAAAGGCTTGGAGGGAGGGCCGGGGAGTGGATGCAGTAATCAGAGAGATATCACATTAGGAGGAAGCTGTTGACGGAGACACTATGGACATGCTTTATGATAAGAGGGGACAGGGTCAGATCAATGGCTCAAACAGAGAGCTCTCACAATTTAGTGTCTGTGCGTTTTGATTTTATTATGTTTATTGCGTGTATAAGTAACGGCAGTGCATTAAGGGTTTTCATTTAATGTATGGCAGGAACCGCCTGCTGTCACTTAAAGTGCTCGAAAAGCCAGACTGGAAGTGAAAAGATGAACAGGAAATGGAAGAAGAAAAAAAAAAGATAAACCTACAATCAAAAAAAATCATTTTAGTATTTTATAATTTTAAAAGGGTAGATTTTCATTATGTATGTTTGCATGTTTTTGCTTCTTGGTTGATTCCAGTTTAAAGCCTTCACAGTGAGCTATTTAATAACAGAATCTTGTGTTTATTTTGCTTATTTCCCATTACTGTCTGATTAACCTTTATGGTGGGGTCTGAGAGACCTGAGGCTCTTTTAATATCTCAAAAATTACTAAACATTGAAGTATCTAGACTTTTCGTAATCTTATGAAAAGTGATTATAAAGAAAATTTCAACTTGATAACGTGCTTCAGATGTCGTTAATAAAAAATAACTTTACTTAGTTTGGGGTTTCAGAGACCCTGAATATAAAACATTAATAAAGGTAATGAATCTTCACATGCTAAGAAGAGTTTTACCAAAGACTATAGAATACCCTTAATCTTAAAGAGACTTTGGTTTTACTCTCTTTTTTCTGAAATGCGTTGAATATATTTGATAACAATGACACTTTGAAGAAGTCTGAAATGCTTACTTTTGTCATACTAGGTCAGAGGATCATGAATAAATTTGAAGTGAAGATATGGGTATGCTATTTTTTTATTTTTTTCCACATAATTCATCAGGACCCCAGTCTTTCAGCAGAACATGAGGGCTACAATAATGTGAGGAATACAGCAGCTAGCCCAAGTACACTACCCTTCAATCTTTCAGGAAAGGATTTTTATTTTTTTTTTTATTTTTTTTTTTTTTATAAAGAACTAAAAACATACTTGATCAAACAAACAGTAAATTACATAGAACATCCAAACATTTAACTGTGTTAAAGCCTAACAAATTCCAAAGCTGTTCTCAGTGTAACAGAACCAATGGAAAATACTCAAATGTCACAGTGGTGAGGAAAGGGAATAGAGGCTCAAACTGTGTATTTGTGTGCAGTTTTGTTTGGAATTGAACTGCATGCATGTTTTCAAGAGCGGGTGTCCTCCTGGCCTGTAAGTGTTGCGAGTGTGTGTGTGATGGGCTGAGATTTGATTAGCATGCCCATGGGTATGAACAGTGGTTGGAGAAAAGCGTCTCTGTGCTCACCATGCCTCAATGCTCCTGTACACACCAAGTGTGACCAGCCCTTCATTTTAAACAGCCCCTAGCTGCCCCCCTCCCACCAGCGTGAGGAGACCACAATATACTACTCATCTCATCACTGGGCTTTTCATCCAACCACATGGGAATTTAGGATATTGCTTGTGAATTATTACTATATTCTTTATTACTATAGAGAGTACTATAGTGATTATTCATGATAGGAAATTAATGTTAACCTTAAATGTTACTTAAATCCGTTTTATGTGGACCAGCTGCTATAATGTCTTAATTATATTATATTATATTATATTATATTATATTATATTATATTATATTATATTATATTACTTGATTCTTCAGTGGAACGCAAAGGAGAAATTCTGAATAATGTATTAGTTGCTCCTTTTCATGAAAATACAATGAATTGGGATTATAAAATTATTATTACTTGGCACTATTTTTTTTTTTTTCTTGCATCATTGTTCAGTAAATAATGACATATTTTCAATGGTATGAGTTTAAAAGTCTTTATGGTTGACTTTTATGATACTTTTCCCCCTTTTTTCCCTTTTAATTAATAATATATTTTGTATTCCATAGAATAGACAGATCACACAGATTTGGAACAACATGATGGTGAGTAAATGATGACAGAATTATTATTATTATTATTATTTTTATTTTAGGTAAAAATAACAAAGCAATAAAATGCATAAAAATGTAAAAATAAAATTTAAATGACCAAATATCTATATTTTTTCATGCCAAGTGTCTCAGAGTAACATTTCTTCATAATGCTCACTGGAATCATTTAAAGTTAGCATTGTACTCAATACACACATTCATTCCTTCCACTCAAATCGCACTGGCAGGTCTTAACATTGAAAAAGCGCAGTTATTTTCGGACATTTCATCTTTTACACACATGCCTGGCCTCGGGGCCTTCCAACTTAAGTGTTTTTGCTGGCCGTAAACGAGCAAGGTTATTTTCACTTCCTAATGGTCACCCATGACAACCGGCTCATAATGAGCACTTGCCACCAAGGATTGTTATTTTCTTAAGGACCAAATTAAAAAAGAAATCCCAAGCAGCCGCATCATTACAGGAAGCCTAGAGGAACTATTTCCAGGTCATTAGTTGGCTCGCCTGGCCTTCCTGCTTCCACCGGCTGGGGAGAAAGGATGTGATGAATTGTGCATCCGTTCAATTTGCGAAGCCACTGTTGTTAATGAGGACTTTCTTCTTCCTTTCACTTTTTCCCTTGCTCAACCAGCCACTGCGCTCGTCATTGTCTTGAAGTCCTCAAAACGCACTCTGGATGTGATTAATCCTAATTGTCTCGTTCTCAAAAATAGGAGTTCGGCTAATATTCTAAACATGTATAAATGTGTCAATGTGCCAATTATCAGCTGTTTAGCATAATTCTAATAACTCAGATGCATATAGATGCTGAAATCGGTCCACCACCTCTCAAAAGCCGTGAAACGCAGCCTCACCGTTGAAGAGGTTACATGACAAGTTGATTGAATTAACTTCTAATGGGCCCATTTTGTTTTCCCCAAGTGCTGGGAACGTTGCAGATTGTATCTGTGAGGCTGGAGGCTACAGTGAGATAATCAGGTGTGCCGAATTCCACATGACTTCCTGGAGTTCCCAGCGGTCTTGTAGATATCTGATGAGGGCTGACATGTGATGTATGACATCATGCCAGTGGGTGGCCTATTGGACGGCTACACCAGTGAGGTCACTGGTCTCCTAATGACCTCCTCAGGGTTCGGCCGCAGCCTCCCCTTGCACTCCTCTCAGGCCTCAAGTCTCCAGACGTTCTCTCTTTTTCTTTCTTATTTACTCCAACTCCTTTTTTTCCTCCCAGTTCCCAGTCGAGAGAGAGAGAACTTCCCCAAAATCCCTCTCCCCCCATCTCCGACTGGTTTCAGCTTTAACGCTCTGCTAAGCCTGCTTGCTTGTTGGCCTTAATCAAGAATTGGGGGCAGAAGGACAGGGCCAGTGAGCTCCTAAATGCCCAGCAGGGTCTTTATTCTCAGACAGCATGCATCTCGCCTCACCCTGCCCACCGGAGCAGAGGCAAAGGAAAATAAACCCACTCACACATCAACACTCACTGTGTGGCCAGCACCTCAAAGCAGGCGAGGATGCGTAAAGCCCGGTTTAGTCTATATGTGGCCATACGCGTCTGTGCATCTGCCAATCTGTAGTATTCAGCATCTAGGTTACACATTTCTGAATAAATGTGTGTGGGCGACTGCCAAAATGGCTGTCAAACATCTCTATTCCAAGGCCCTAATCACCAATTCCTACATATATTTCTACAGTTGATCTTAGCAACATAGCAGAGTATCAACATGTCCTAATATTACCTGTAATTCTCCTCTCACAAGGATATTCGCATTAGCATTCCTAACATGCGCCTTGCGCCCTTCTGCACACATAGCCAGAGAGCAAGTTTACAAAGCTACGAGCTTATAGAACTGCCACGGGTGATTTGAGTTCCTCTCAGCCACACATCTCCAGGCCAGCAGCCAGAGCCTGGTCGGGCCGGAGCGAATAGCCATGTTAATGCTTTCTCCCCTGCATGTTCTTCTTTAATATTTAACACAGGTTATTAGACAGAGCGAGCTTGCGACCCCCTGAGCGCCTTCGCGTCGCGCATGAATAACTAATGCACGACTGATTATGTTAATCAGCGATCGCGGGGGCCAAGCGCTGATGACCAGGAGTGTTGCCGTGGTACAGGATGAGAGTCTAATAATCCCAGCATCTCCAAACAGAGCCCCTAACCCATTATTACACAAACAGACACGCTCAAACACACACAAACCAAGCAAAAGCACTAGGCCTGACCCAAACTACCCACCCACATCCATACAGACAGCTCCCAGCTAACACAAGCTTATTTAGTCCTTATGCTACAGGCTTAAAGTACTGATTTTTTCATACTGTGTGTGAGTGTATAAACATGCTGCTTTTATTCACCTCAGATTTTTTATTAAATAGACATGTGCATATGTGCTCAGAGAGAGGAAGCAGATAGTAGCACTTAAGATATTCTGAAATTGACAATGTTCCATTTGGAGTCCCTGAAAAATGCTAAGGGTTCTTAGTTCAATTAATACGCATTCAAGCCTAATAATATTTGTTGTCATTATGATTTTGGGTGTACTTTTTATAAGCGAGACCGGGGAGTGTTGTAACATGCGGGGTTAGTTGTAATACGGTCAGTTTGAGAAGTCAGAAAAGAGCTTGGTCATGTCATCAATATCATACACTCCATTCACATTTTCTATGTTACAGAATAAGTGGCATGTGAATGTGAGCAACATTGTAGATTTTATGACCAAAATAACTGATTTTCAGGAAAGAAACCAATATTTTTAATTAAGATTATTTTTTGCCTAGCAATCACTGTGTTATAGATACAATCTTTTGACTTACATAACCTAAAGTAGCTGTTTCTAGTTTAATTTGATACTTTGCATTCATGCTAACTTAAACCCCACATGCTAAAACAGTTAGCTATGTTATGGCTGTTTGGGGTGGGGATAGTTGTAACAGTTCATTAAAAATGTTACAACCAAATCACTTAATGATTACAATGAGTCCAGTTATCCAATCACATCCTCTTTTGAGGCAAAGTCATGTGAGGTTTTTGTTGCACATCAAGGGATTTATGTAAAATGTGTTTCCATCATAGTTTATGCGCATAACTTTTTATTGGACAAAAACACTATCCGCCTCAAATGAGCACATATGTTTTTTTTGTGCACATTTTTAGAATTTCTGCGCATCTTGACATTTCCATACAGCATTCCAAAATTCACATAAAAATAGGTAGATGGCAACACAGCTAGAGATTGAACCCTTATGTGACAGGAACACAGTACACACACACACACACACACACAAACACTCACACAAACACACACAGCAATTGTTTTTGTGCTAAATTTAAAAAGAATACAATATAATGTTTTTTGTCACTTTAAATGGTTCACTTTATTCAAAATTGATTATTCTTTGTTCTTCAATAAAGTTCTTGCATAAATTGACAGTGTGGGTCTTATTTTAGCAAATTACTTCACACAGTTACATCTATCCCCAGCCTGTGTTACAACTCACCGCAGTAGTGGGGTAGGTTGTAACAACGGAACTCTTTGTATTTGACATTAACTCACACAATCTGTGATTATGCAGTACACGTCCAAGTGAGTTTTATTTGTAGTAGACAAATGTGGCTACGATATATCAAAGTTTGAGAGAAGATCTAGCACAAACAACCACTGAGTTACTGATGCTCAAACAAAAAGTGTTACTATCATCCCCGGTCTCCCCTACCCCAGACCCTAAATTTAACATAGATCAAGATAGATAGATAGATAGATAGACAGACAGACAGACAGACAGACAGACGATTTCTGAAAGATCATGTGACACTGAAGACTAAAGTAATTAAGTTTGTCATCACAGGAATACATTACAAATATTTTAAAATAGAATATATATATATATATATATATATATTTAAAATTTAAATACATTTTTAAGTTATTTAAAATTTAAATAAATTTTTTAAGTTATTTAAAATTGTAATATCTCACAATATTACTGTTTTTAGTTTATTTTTGACAAAATAAATGCAGCCTTTTTTCATAAATAATGAAATAAATTAGACTTTTTTCAAAAACATTTGATAAATATCTTACCAACCTCAAACTTTTGAATGTTAGTTTTACATAAAATGTTATGAAATTAACCATAGCAAGACAAATGAGTCAGCAATTAAAAGCGCATTTAAAAAATGTGATTTCCACCACCATCATTTCCACTACAGAATTCTAATCAAAACAATACATGATCTGAGGTGTGACAGAAATTACACTGTGGTTTGAATTTTCATGACAAAGTGTCAATGGACAAATGTGTCAATGGAGACTTCACATGGCCAAAAGTGCCCATAGTTGAAGAAACACTCCTTACGTGTGCATCAGTAACATGTAAGCAATAACACATGACCAGGAGTGCAGACACAATGCTGATTTTGTATTGTTTGTATTACACAGTTCTAAAGACATGATGTTTTATATTAACAAGTATTTTATCTAGCAACCAAAACAGATAAATAAAAATAGTTAGAAAGCCCATTAAACATACAGTACTAGCAGTTTGTAATGCACTTTGTGACCATTTCTTCAGTCTTACACTCTTATTCCCCATTTCAGAAAGTCCAGTGGCCTGAAGATATGCTTTGATGGATCCGTATTAATCTTATGTCACCTTCCAGGTAATTTCATGTTCCTGATGTTCTCCACACCACTTTGCATGCATCACACTAGATCCTCTTCTGCTGCATTCACATCATGTGTGAGGGACCCTGTCAAACCAAGTAGCTGCATCACAGTCGAAGGTGCGCTCATCTCGAGTCGAGTTTTCTACAATAACCCTATCCACCGGTGGCGACGGACAAGCTTTGATTTTAAAAGCTTATTGCTGCATGGCAGAGCAAGTAAATGTCTTTTCTTTTTTTCCGCCTGTGTGTTTTTGACCCCCAGAGATAAAAGCATGCTCTTGGAAAGCCATCTCGGAGCTGCAAATAGTCTGAGCGCGGCCGTGCTCCATTCCCATCCCGAGTTGCTTGGCCTCTACACCATAAAGAATTCCAACGAGACAATTTTGCGGAGCGCTCGGTGAGCTGACAGCGGGTGTTATTAAAGCACAGGGTGCTGACCGCTCTCAAAGTTATTAGTGTGTGTGTGTGTGTGTGTTTGTGTGTGTGTGTCAGGTTGAGATTGTGTCTGTGATAGCTCCGCCGGCCACAATGTCCTTCACACATACACACTCACAGGTATATTACAGAGGATGTGGTTAGTGGGGACATAGGGCATGAGGGACATGCACAGACTCACGTGTGCTCCTGAAGGGTCACAATGGTGAGAGGTGGAGGTGTCACCATCTTCATCACTCCCATTAGTACAGAACCAGCCTCAGAGGTGCCTCTTCATCTCTTCTAGGTCTTCTCTCTGGATTGGTCAGCAGCTTGGGCATGAACAGTAGAGTCCAAGACTGAGCAAAGCAGCAAACCTTGGATTTTGCAATGTTTATGTTGCCATGGCAACATTTAGAATGATGGTGCACCTGTTCTGTACTGAACCAAAGATATGAAAAACGAATAGAAGAAATGATGCATGTCAATACGGCAGCTTTAGGAAAATAAGCATTTCATAGTTTGTTTACTTTAGAACTTACTGTAAAGGCATAGTTCACCCAAATATGAATATCTTGTCATCTTTTAACTCACTCTCATGTTGTGTATGACTGATTTTTTTTCTTTTTTTTTTCTCTGAAACAGAAATTTAATTTCCAGTTGGGTGAATTCAATACAATTACAATTTGTACAGTGGCCCAGTGGTGCACAACACAACAAAATCTCCACAACACAACGAAATCACCACAACACAATGCATAGAATTAATTTTGTGTTGTGCTAATTGTTGTGGGAAGATTTCATTGTGTTGCAGCTTGTTTCCATTATTTATTTACCCTATTTATTTATTTATTTATAAAAATATAAATGCAAAAACTATATCCATATATTACATGAAAAATTGTTTATAAATTAATAATATTTCATAAATAAATAAGGGTATGACTGATTTATGGATATTGTGTTTTACTATTAGAAACATAATATTAATTATGTTCTCCATATTCATCACATAGAGAAAAATTGCTTATTACATCACATTACAATTTGGCTAGATTAAAAAAAAAAATACAAATCAAATCAATAAATAAATCAACTCAGAATGTAAAAATCGAGAATAGGGAACACATATTCACTATTAACTAGGAATTTCCCCTCAATAAACTCCTAATTTGTTTCTCATTGATAGTAAAGTAGTTGTTAAGTTTAGGTATTGGGTTGAGTTAAGGGATCTAGAATATGGTCATGCCGAATAAGGCATTAATATTTGCTTAAAGAGCAGGTCATATGGCATTTTAAAATGTCCTAATGTTGTGTTGGAGTCCCCTACAGCAGGTTTAAATGCATCTAAGGTCAGAAAAAATTGTAATTTTCTCAGAATATACATTTAATATTAGAGTGATGTCTCAATGATTTCAAAACGGTTCGTTCGAAGCATCTGTCTGTAAACTAGGGATGCACCAAATGTTCGGCAACTGAAATTGTTCGGCCGAAAATAGCAAAACACATCTCTTTCGGTGTTCGGCCGAATAAGCGAAAAGACCGAATAAATTGTACCGAACAATGCCGTGACGCGATCAAATAGAGGCGCGCACTAATGCAGCAAACACGTCTGCAGTGTGAAAGTATTTAAAACTGTCAGAGAAAGACGCAAAAATCATTAAAGCACGAAGCACCGAGACAGCGAGACTGCTTAGCGCTGTGTCTCATGTTTCCGATGAGAAGAGGAAGAGGTGGTTGATGCTGGTTACTATGATGACTGAAATCGCGAAATGGACTCCATCATTCCACTCCATTCATAAATGTTAGTATTGTAATTTTACTGTTGTTCTGTCAAATAAAATAAAATAAATAAGACGATAATAATGATAATAATAATTACCCTACAACAGCTCTATACATTTATTGTAAAATAATCCTCTTCTGCTCAGCAAGGCTGCATTATTTGTACAGTAAAAAAATCCATGCCTGATTCAAGAAGGGGGTCTCAAAAATGGCCAAAATATTATTTTAGTAACTTATTAATTTTAAGTTAAATTGTGCTTTGTTTGTATAATGTCTGATAGAATGTTAAAAAATGTTCAGTAAATATTTTTAAATTGTTGTTTTGTAATTTATTTATTTTTTTATTTGAAAAGCAGGACAAAACCGTAAAAAAGCACATTTTGGCTATTTAATATATGCAGTGGTGAAAAAAAATGGCAAAATAGGCCTACATGGGGGAAAAAATGAGGAAAAAATACGAAAAAAAAAAAAAAACGTTTTCGGTATTTGGCCTTCGGCCCAGTGTTTCATTTTGTTCGGCTTCGGCTAATAATTTTCATTTTGGTGCATCCCTACTGTAAACCCTTCCCTTCCATAAGCCTACTCTGCTCTGATTGGTCAGCTGGCCAAGCCTGTTGTGATTGGTACAGAGAGGAGTACTTGAGCAAGTTAGCGCTGTCTTTACATAAAACGCTCTCGGTTAGTCACGTAACCTCGGTTCCCTGAGATGAGGGAATGAGACATTGCTATGGGAAATACCCTTTCCTCAAATACTACTGAAGCCTTATTGAATCACGCCAGTTAAACTGGCCAATAGCGTTCAAGCGCGTGAAATATGAGCGGGAATCCCACTCTATATAAGGCAGCGCTTGTACGTCATCCATTCAGAATCTTTGACTGAAGCAACTTGGCATTCCAAGATCCTGAGCTAGGTGACACGGCAATAAGAGCAATGTCTCATTCCCTCATCTCAGGAAACCGAGGTTACGTGAGTAACCGAGAGCGTTCCCTATCGATTCGGTCACTCTACATTGCTATGGAAACGTATAAAATCCCGCCGTGTCACAGCGATGGAGCCTTACTCGACTAAGTATGTCAACTTTTACATTCGGAGCCGTAATGAAAGCGGCAATGATATTGGTGCTCTTGGTAAACACAGCTCAGGTCTACAGGACCTAGTTGAAACCATGTAAAAGTCAGGGAGGGCGCGGCAACTAGCCGATGCCACGTCACACCAGGGGTGGAGTTATCTCCGTTGAAACAGAGAATGTGAAATGGCGGCTGCTTCAGCGCTTTCACATATAGATTAGTTGAAATTGTTTAATTTCAATGAAATCATGTGTAATGGTGCAACGGTCGTACCGGTGCTCAATAAGCACAGCATGATGGTGATCAAGTCCTAAAAGACGTGGTGAACTATATCATAACACTGTGATAAACTGATAGGGACAGCATTGAATTGGTGGGGCGTCAATACAGGGTGTATACGACCTAGTCGAAACCACTTATACACATCTCAGATCATAACTGAGGCTGAGTAGGAGCGTGCGCTGCTCACACTGACAGCACATGCAAGGCAAGCGATGACACATCTAGGTTATAAAACCTCGTGAAAGTGCTGGGTGACGACCAGCCATACAAATGTCCTGAATAGATATGCCATTTGCCCAGGCCCATGACGACGCGAGTCCGCAGGTTGAGTGAGCCCGAACCCCTATAGGACATTCCACACCCTTAGAGCTATAAGCCAAAGCAATCGCGTCGACAATCCAGTGTGACAGCCTTTGCTTGGACACAGGCAGGCCTTTTGTACGTCCACCAAAACATACAAATAGCTGCTCCGAGAGTCTGAACTGTCTAGAGCGCTCGATATAAGTGCGCTCCGCATGTACAGGACACAGCAGGAATGTTTTAAGCGGGTGTTTCTGGGGACAAAGCAGATACTGTTATGACCTGCACTTTAAATGGAGTCGAAAGCACTTTAGGCACATAACCTTTTCTAGGCTTCAAGGTGAGTCTGCAATCACCTGGTCCGAATTCAATACACGAGTCGTCAATTGAAAGCGCCTGCAGGTCTCCTACTCGCTTAACAGATTGTATGGGCTCGAACAGGTGTCCTGTGAGAGCGTCAAGCACAAGCGCCAAGTCCCAAGTGGGTAGAGTAGAAGGGCAAGGAGGGTTCAGCCTTCTTGCTCCTTTTAAAAATCGTATGATCAGGTCATTTCTGCCAATCGGGTGATTTTCGACGTGCGCGTGAAAGGCTGTTTTAGTGACCACATACAGTTTCAATGTGGATGGAATATGACCACTATCAAATCGCGCTTGAAGAAAGGCAAGAATTATGGGTATTGGGCAGCTGGTTGGGTCTTCGCCCCACGATACGCACCAGCTTGAAAAAAACTCTCCATTTATGTGCGTAAAGACGCCTCGTGGAAGGAGCCCTAGCCTCAGAGATGGTGTTCAACACGCGCTGAGAAAGTGCATCTGTTACTGGCAAGTTCCGTTGAGCGGCCAGACATGAAGGCTCCATGACTCTGGATTTGGGGGCTATATCATTCCTTGTGCTTGAGAGAGGAGGTCTCTCTTCAGTGGGATAGTCCACGGGAGGGCTACCAGCATCTCCGCCAGTTCTGGGAACCACGGCTGATTGCGCCATTTCGGTGCCACTAACAGAACAGATTCCTTTTCCTCTCTGATTTTGCAAAGCACACGAGGCAGAAGTTTCACTGGAGGAAAGGCATACTTGCGTACTTTCGGCCAGCTGTGAGCTAGTGCAACCACTCCTAGGGGAGAGTGTGTCAGTGAATAAAAGAGCAGGCAGTGAGTGTTCTCCGTTGATGCGAAGAGATCCACCTCCACCCTGCCGAACACACTCCAAATCATATTGACTGTCAAAGAGTGTAATCTCCACTCCCCATGGATTACCCCGCACATCTACAGTAAGTCCGCACCGTATTTCATGCATCCGGGAACATGTACTGCCCGGATGGAGAGGAGGTGTCAATCTGCCCACAGAAGGAGGTCTCTCGCCAGCAGCAGCAGTGGTCGTGAGTTCACACCGCCTTGATGATATTTAAACTCTACCACTGTCATGCTGTCTGTCCTGATGAGAACGTGACGGTGAAGAATGTCCGGGAGAAAGCACTTGAGCGCTAAGTGTACAGCACGGAGCTCCAGACAATTTATGTGCCATGACTTTTCCGTTACTGACCATATCCCCAAGGCTGGTCTGCCATCGCATACGGCTCCCCAGCCCATACTCGATGCATCTGTCGTAAGATTCTTTCTCTTGATCACTTGGCCAATAAGAACACCCCGGCAATACAGAGCCATATTGCGCCAAGGGGTCAGCGTATGCAAGCAGTCGTGCGTCACTTTGATGCTCAAGGTGCCCGTGCGCCATGCATTCTGTGGTACCCGGCTCTTTAGCCAGAGCTGAAACGGTCGCATATGTAGGAGCCTTAGTTTGCACACTGTCGGGGCGGCAGCCATCTGGCCGAGCGTCCTCTGAAAGCATTTTAGCGGCAGAGAACGCCCTAATTTGAAGACTGCGAGAGAGCTGATCAGTTTTTGTGAGCGCTCCTCCGACAGACGCGCTCGCATATTGATTGAGTTCAGCTCCACTCCTAAAAAGGAGATGTTCCGGCTCGGTACCAGCATGCTCTTTTGCATATTTACAGTCACCCCTAAGCTCTGAAGATGAGCGAGGAGTCTGAACTTGTCGCTGAGCAGCGCGCTCTCTGATTGGGCTAAGACTAGCCAATCGTTGAGATAGCTCAGGATGCGCATTCTGCTCAGAGGAGAGAGAGCAGCATCCATGCATTTTGTAAACGTACGAGGGCCAGGGATAAGCCGAAGGGCAGGACCATGAATTGATACGATATCCCCTCGAATGCAAATCTCAGGAAGTGCCTGTGGCGGGGGGCTACCTGAATGTGAAAATAAACATCCTTTAAATCCATGGAGATAAACCAATCTCCGTGGTCTGATGTGTGAGAGGATTTGCCTTAGCGTAATCATTTTGAATGAGTGCTTTGAAAGCGCGCAATTTAGCGGTCTCAGGTCCAAGATTGGGCGGAGTCCGCCGTCTTTCTTTGGCACCAGAAAATAACGACTGTAGAAGCCACTCTCATGGTCTGTGAGGGGCACTGACTCTACAGCATGCTTTGTGAGAAGATTGTGTATTTCCTCTTGCAGAACTGAGGCATTCCGCTCGAGTACAGTGGACATTAACACATCGTTGAAATGGGGCGGTCTGCGGAAGAACTAAAGCCTTTCTTTATTGATTTCATAACCCACTCTGATACCCCTGGCAGTGCCTGCCACGCTTCTGTGAACTGTGACAGTGGGCGAGTCGGACTGCACACCGTGAGGGATAACTCGCCGTTGGGGGGGGAGCTTAATACCACATGAGTGTGAGAGTGAGTGATGGGGGAGAGGGGAGTGAGAGAAGAAAATTGAGGTAAGTTTTGTATGTTTTTCGACTTTATTACACTGCAAAGTGGAACAGTCAAAACACAAACATGACAAGTGATCTCGCCACCCACAACAGGCAGGGGGGCGTGGTGAGCACACACAGCGGAGCGAGCGGACTTCTTCAGTGGCTTGTCTTCATCGCTGGGTGCAGCTTTCCTCCTCCGAGAGACAGCATCAGGAATGCGGCTTTGATTCCGATGCCGGTGGCTCGCCGTTTCTGTCAGGGCGGGGTCTCTGGCCCTTCGAGCCCTGATGGCGCTTCGGCCACAAATGTCTTGATCTCACCGCCGGCTCATGTTAGCGCCGAACAGCAGCTAAAGAGGCATGCGGTCTTCTCGCACGCTGCGCTGAGGAGGAGCGGGAACGCGCAGGAGGTTTCGCGCCAGCGTGCTTTGGCAGGAAGTGGCTAATGGCCTTCGACTGCTTCTGCGCTTCAACGAAGCTCTCCGTGAATGTCTCCACCGCCGCTCCGAAGAGACCTGAGGGATTCACGGGAGTGACCAGAAGGGTCATTTTCTCTGAGTCCTTTAATTCGGTCAGAGTAAGCCACAGGTGACGATCTAGCACCACAAGATTCCCCATATTGCGGCCAATTGCTCGAGCTGTCACCTTCGTCGCTCTGAGGGCCAGATCCGTGGTCTTTGAACACTTCAGGGTCTGTCCCATCCTCATCCAAAGACTTGAGCAACTTGGTAATCCACCGGACTGAGGAGCGCGTGGGCACTGAGCTGGCGCGGACTCGTCACCAGATCCTGACAGATCCGCATCAGAAACTCGCAGCACTTTCCTCATTGGCACGAAAGAGGCTGCAGAGGAAGAGCACGGCAGAGCTAGTTGAGCATGTTCATCGCCTTTGATGATGGCCACACAGAGCCTGAGACTCATATCCCCACAGTAGGGCCAGTCCGACCTCCCATGCGCCGCTTATGCATGGGTGCAACCCAGGCAGAAGACGCATGATTCGTGGCCATCAGAAGATTCGATTGGCTCCGCACAGGAGAGGCAATTGCGAGTCATCCTTGTTTCCGAAGCTCACCGGAACACAGCAAGGGAAGAGAAGGCGTGTCCGCTGCAGTATGTAGATCACGGTGAGTAGTTCTTTATTGATAGGCTTCTTGCTTCTCGTAGAAGGTTGGCTGAAGGAAAAGATTCTGAATGGATGACGTACAAGTGCTGCCTTATATAGAGTGGGATTCCCGCTCATATTTCGTGCGTTTGAATGCCATTGGCCAGTTTCACTGGCGTGATTCAATAAGGCTTCAGTAGTATTTGAGGAAAGGGTATTTCCCATTGTAATGTAGAGTGACCCAATCGATAGGGAACAATAATATAGTGCTCCAATCCGTTCTTAAAATAATGACATAAAAACATTTTGTTTAACACTTATGCAAGCAAATCGTGGCTTAGCTGCTTAACTGTAAACACATAACAAAACAATAATGATGGATACGTTAGCCGAGTGCTAACGTGACTAACTGACGAAACAATACAGTTTTTTGTAAACCAAAATATGTCTACTGTAATGTCTGAAGAACGACAGACAAAAGACGCTCCGCGTCTTAACTTTTAACATTAATTAGACCGCAGAACAGCTGTTTCGCAGGCGCACCAGCCTAACTTGCCCGTCAACTCTCTCTTTTGAGAGACAACATCTTTATTTATCATGCACTTTTTTGATTAACAACTTTGCAGACTGTTTACATTTAAGGATAGCTACGTTACAAACTGCAAAAGAGATATTTTCAAAAAGCCATATGACCTGTTCTTTAATAAGTACTAATAAACAGCAAATATGCTGGTAATATGCATGCTGATAAGCAACTAGTTAATAGTGAGAATTGTACCTTAAAATAATGTTACCAATCAAATTCTATTAAAAAAAAAAGATTACTTCAGGTAGATATGAGCTGTACTTATATTACGTACAGTACATAGAAAACAGCTGCCCGGGGCATTACCAAGAGGGCTGCAAAGTGAACTGACTTGTCTTAAAATCTCAGTTAAACAGAGATGGCATGATATGTTTGCAAGTTGTTGCGCTTTCCTCCCTAACTGACCTACAGACAAGCTTCTCTTAGTTGGAAAAGAGGAATCAAGCAAATGAGTGATGACTCTCTTCTGAAACCATGTGTATTTCCGCATGTGTGTGTGTGCGTGTTTATTCTCAAATGAGGGGAATAGTGAGGCTTCAGGCCCATCAATCTGGCCGTTCCGCTCTCTCTCTCTCAATCTGTTTCAAGTATGGCCTGACGTGACAGCGTGTGGGACCTTGGCTGTTCATTCATCATGAGCAGAAGAAATAACAGGACACCTCTGGTCTGCCATACTAGATTAGTCTGTGGCCTGTAACCACTAGCCTTAATAGAGTCCCCATTCGCTCAGCTCGAATGTCCACTGGACCACCTCTACAACCTCTAGGGAAAGACAGAGTCTGGTACATCCAAAATAAACGTTCAGAAACATCATTGACGTACGTTATTGTTTAATACACACTTACAGGCTTCTGTTCTGTTGGAAAGCTTCAGTCAGGTAATGCTCTGAAGTGAATTGTGGGCTGTCAGTGTTCCCATGTACCGCCTGATGGCCCATCAGCGGCTGTGAGACCTCTCCACTCAGCCCTGTCAGACGCTAGTATATCCCTCACTCCTCTTCTCTGTCCCAAGGGCTGGATCCAGCCCTCAAAATCAATGCTGGGCAATCTATAATATTCCTTAATTGGTGATTAGCAGGTACTTTGTAGATCACAGGTCCTGGCTGGAAAATTAGCCTCTGCCTTTAATAAACGTTTGACCACATGCCACTGTGGAGGTGTAATAGCTGCTGGAGAGGTTAGCCGTTAGCTTAGTGCTCTCTGTCGCTCTCTCACTCTCTCTAAGTATCTATCTGTCTCTGTATTTCTTTCTCTCACATTGACCTTTAGGTGGTTTCAGGCAATTTTTTTTTTTTTTGTAAGTGATGTTTATTTAACATGCTTTAATCACAAATACTCAAATTATTTTGGTGGCAAGTATTTAATAGTTTACTGATGGAGCCTGCAGAGCACTAACAAGAAATTAAGGGGGGGTTGATGGGAACATGAGCAGCATGACTCCGCTTTACCACAAGGCCTAAGCTCTAACATCAAATTATGTTCTTGTGCAAAATTTTGGCCAGATTCACAGTGTTTATGAATCTGAATTGTTCACACTTCGTAATTAGCATTACACATATCCCATGCATCTACATATAAGGGTGTTCTCCAAAATTATTAATAATAATAGTTATTAGAAATTGAACTAAATTTCAAACTGAATGACCTTCCCTGCAGCCTTCAAAAAATGGAATATTTTGACCTAGAAAACAAATATATAAACATGTATATATAATAGATTAACATATTACATCTTTCAAAGGCTGTTTCAAATGAAATATTTTTGAGTGCAAGTGGTCTAACATTTTATCCTAAATTTATAACATGAATTTTTCTTTCTGCATGAAAAAAATTGCACACATTTATGCAGAGTACAGTGAATGAAACCCATTTTTAGTGTTATTATGCGGTTAAATTATGTGATTAAACATTTTGTTGTAACAAAAGAAGTTAGTAAGGCAGTATATGAGATATTACGTAGTATATATCCAATCTCCTTCTTTAATGCTGGATCAATAAAATGTACTTTTCTATCTTAGACTTTAGTAATCTAGTCACAACAACAGTCATTTAGGCTTTCCCTTCTTCTCTTTCTTCTACCCACAGCTTTCGCACACAATGCCAGCTGCGTATCTCTGCACATCCTCTGTTTTCACCGCTAATGAAATTCAGTCGGACAACAAAACCGGAAACAATAGAGCAGAGACCATCAACAAAAGCCAGCTTTTGCATCTGCTTATCACCAACACCACCGCCATTGTCTCCAGACGGCGCACACTGGCAACGATGGCGCTTCCTCCTTTCCAAAACCGCTCGACAATAGTCGTCGAAACAAAACAACATGAGGCTGAAAATACTGCCGATTTGAACTGCTTGTTTACCTGTGGGTCCTGAGGGGAGGAGGAGGAAGAGGAAAGGAGAGGAGGAGGAAGCCCACAGCGCGGGTGCCTGTGGCAGGCAGCGAGTGGGAGCGTGGCGTTGGGAACCTGACCCTGGCGCAGCGCTCATTGTGTAGTGCGGCAGTGTAATGAGGCCCTGTGTGGATATTGATATGACAGAACAAAAGGCCAAGGTGCAGTAAGGACAGCAATCCACACGTTTCACACCATTTGTTTTTCACACCGTATCCATCACATTAATGGGTCACCTTTCTGTGACAGCTCATGATTACCTGCTTACCCATGGAGAGAAAGACAGAGATAGAGAGAGAGAGAAAAGGTATTGGGTGAGAGAGAGAAATGGGGGGTTGAGAGAGAAAAGAGATGGGAGACACTGAAACACTTGGGGAAGGATGAAAGAGGGAATAGATTCGGAGAGGGCTTTTTTATAAGGGGATAAAGGGTGAGCATAGGTTGGAGTGGGCTGAAGAGAGGCAGGGGGAGGGGAGGGGTCCTCTACCATTTTTTAATTCTTTCATGAAGATTGGCTCGGGCCCTGTCACCTTTTCCTGCGGGGCGAATTTATGACAGGTCAGTGTGCCACCCAGGCTACTGATGGATGGAGAACATCACAGTTTATTTGGGGCAGAAGTGGAAAACGCTAGAGCCATTTCCCCATCGCTCCCTGTGCAGCCTTTAAAAAAAGATCATCATGGCGCCCAACGTGGGGCTGAGGGTCAGCGTGAGGGGGTCATAATCACTCATACAATGGAGCAGGGGTGAGACGAATTCTTACACCTCGGGTCCTTAATCCTACCACACAAAGGGGCCGCTCTGTCCAGAGCTTTTCCGAAAACCTGTGCAGCGCTTAACGGACAGATTGAAGCCAGTTTAGCCTCAAAATGTTTAAAATAATAAATAAAATCTCATTGTGCATTATAATGTGGCAATTGTGAACAGTACTTACAATCGTGAGATTGAATAGTTTCAGTTTCCAAAAAAATTAACAAGAAATAAATTGACAGTTTTGAGATTTACAAGAAAAAAACTAATTCTAAGATATAAAGTCCCATTGAGAGAAATAGTCACAATTATGAGATAAAACCTTATTTGTCAGATATGAAATTGCAATTATGAGAAAACATTACAAGAAATAGTAGGAATTGTGATATATTAAGCAATAATAAATAAAATAAAATAAAATAAAGCCATGAAAGATCTGATGACAAGTATGAGAAAAAAAAAACAAAACTTAATTACAGCAAATAAAGTAGAAACTGTGACATGCCAAAAAGCAATGAGAAATAAAGTCTCAAATACAAATATTTATTTATTCATTTATTTATTTAATGGGTTTCCATACAAACATAAATTGTTCTACAGGTCAAAATTGCAGCTCTATTTATTTATCTTTCCTCCTGTGTAGTCACATCTGGAATCTTTTTTTTTTTTTTTTTTTTTTTTTTTTTTAAATATTACTTTTTTTTCTGGGATCTTTTATTATTACTTTTTTTTTTTTTTTAATGAAATTCCACCTGGGTGCACTTGCCTGTTGTTCACATCTGGTTTTAGGACACATGTATCGCTGTCACCTTCAGTGACACCTTGTAAATATTATCTGACTAGTTTATATTTAAAATATGGCGATTGTTCTAGTCTTTGAAATGCCTGAAGATGGTCTTTAAATTATATATATATATATATATATATATATATATATATATATATATATATTAGGGCTGTCAACGTTAACCCGTTAAAGCATGCAATTAATTCAATACCCTTAACGCGTTAAAATAATTGAACGCAATTAACGCAAAATTACTAAAACACAATTTCTACTCCAAACCTTTTTTTTTTTTTTTTTTTTTTTTTCCAGATTTCGTTTCTCTGTTTGCAATCAGATCATTTTAAGCCGCTAAATTCCGGGAACGTTTTCAGTCCAGTAATCCAGCAAGCGAATCCATTCAAGGAATCAGTCCAAAACAGGGCTAATGTAAAGAAAACCAGTCTGATTATTTAAGAGATGGCGAAGAGAATAGATACTTACGTTGCGTTTTCAGTGAATTATTAATTCAGTGTGTTTTGCTTTAAAACACAAGCTCTTGTTGGAGAGGGAGTGAAATCTTTTTTCATGACACTCTGTCAACGTTACATGCGCATGGCACTCGACCCGGCACGGCCATACGCGAAACAGAACATTTATTATTCAGAGCATTTATATATAGCCGTCATGAGTCCCGTGACCGGCTTATACAGCTGTGACGGGTCGCGAGGCGAGCGTGTTTAACCTAGGAGGCCAGTGGTAGACGCGTATAGTCGCGTTGAGTTCGGTGACAGGCGCATATAGCGGTGGCAGCTGCCTCTAAACGGTGACAGGTCGAGAGGCAGGTCGAGTGCCATGCGCGTATGGCCGTGCCGGGTCGAGTGCCATGCGCATATAACGGTGACATGTCGAGTGGCATATGCTCGTGGCACGGAAATATTTTACTCTTCTTCTGAAGAGCGCGAGAGTATGATATGCAAACTACGTTTTCTCGGCTGGATAAAGCAAACCAGCCTCTTTTGATGTTTGAATTTTGATGGTTGAGGATTGCAATCAAGGTAAAGACGATTGCGGTGACGAACAGGAGTCGTAAGCACGCGTGAGTCTGATACACTGTTCGAGCGCTCTTGACGCACAGATCATATGTTGTATTCATGCACAGACATTTCAGCACATTCACATTGTTTCCACACACATTCAGGATAATGTTTTGATTTGTCTTGTGTATGTTGCTGTGTTTAGTCAGTATGCACAAATGTATCAATTATATGAGCTTCTTATTCTTTGGTGTCCTTTTGGAATCTCCCAAGTGTCCTTTTTTTTTTTTTTTTTTGGTTTAAAGATATCTAAATTTATCATGAAGTAAGCTTGCAGAAAATAGTTTTGTGAGAATCACCCTTCAATCTTTTGGTTTACCTTGCTGGATATAGTAAATAATGACAAAATTAATGTATTAAGCAAGATAAATGGTATATGCTTAATTTCATGATAAGTGTGCAATTAATCGCGATTAATCACAAAAAGGGTGTGATTAATTGCGATTAAAATTTTTAATCTATTGACAGCCCTAATTATGTATGTGTGTATATATATATATATATATATATATATATATATATATATATATATATATATATATAAATATATAACCTTGTGACTTGGGATATACGCAAGCTGGTTTTGCAAGAGTTCAAGTGAGAAACTCAAAGATTGCTTGAAGACTCTTGAAGGTAATTGCACCCTTTTCCTCCAAGCCTTTTTCTGCCGATTAGAACAGATCTAAAAAGGGAAAAGCCAGGGGAAAAAAAAATTTATTCATCTCAATTGTGGGATGCGATGCTGGAATGGCTCACTCTCGCTAGTTTGTCCAGTATTTCCTCATCGGCGGGCAACAATAATTGGCCATGCATGGCTCATTGAGCGATGCACATGGTCTCACACGATGCATTCCCGTTTGCTTTGATGCCTTTTATAGTTGCTTGCTGAGCTGTGGCAATACGGGCCTGCCGCTGATGCCTCTACGCGAGCAATACTCTTGCACTAATCGTAAAACAAGCATCAATTTCCCAGACACACATTCTGATGAGAACTGCGAGGAGAGGTTATCATTCCACGGCCCAATAATATCATCTCCTTCAAAACAAACAACAGTTATGGAGTGTGCCAGGAGATATCTCGTAGTCTGATGTATGTTGCGTTAAGGTTGCTTTGTGTTTGTTTACTACTTATTTCTGTTCAAATCCGCTTATGCTATCATTACCGCTCTTTTGTTCCTTGTCTCTCCCCCCCCACCACTACCTTTTTAGGTGAGTCGCAGTGTCTTATTGATCTTTCGCTGCTCCCAGGGACACATTTGTTCTCCATCTCCATATCTCGCATCACTTAGAATAAGCACTTTGGTCTGGAAAAGTGACAGCACAGCGCAATGTAGGAAGTAGACAGGATAAAATGGTGCTATATGGTAAAATAAAGAGTGTAGCTCATGGTAAATCCAATCTCAACACTTCACTCTGGTGCCAGGAGAGCATGAAAGAGCCATCAGCAGGGAAAAGCCACACGACATTGTCCCCAAATTAAAAGTCAAAATGTCATCTTTCTTCCTAATTGCCTGGGTAGATTATCGGACGCTGCAGAAAACACCTCTGCACATGGCACTTTATTTGCTCATCTGTTGCTGTGGTCTTAGTCCACTAGGACCTCATCCTGAGCATGAATGCATCAATGACTGACTGTTAAAATCACAGAGGACAAAGGCCTCAACCAATCATGTCACTGATAAATCGGTAAAGCAGGACCCAGGATCCCGACAGACATAGAAAACCTAAATACTGTATATGAGGGAATTTTACATTGTGATTTCTGGGCCTGGAACAGAAAATCGTAAAATAAATTTTTGAAAAGTTGTATAAATTTCTACACATTTTTGTAGGTGTGTCCTAAAATATTTCATAAGATAGACATTTATTTTTGTTTTGTTTTGTTTTTTAGCACAATCTCTGTAAAATAATGTGCACTTTATAAAAAGACTTAATTTATTAACAGTAATTAAAGGTATGATTAGGTATGAACTAAAATTTTTACAGCAATTATTACTCAAGGTTAAAATCAATTTATAAATATATTATATTATATATTATATATAAATATTTTATTGTTCATCATATATCAATGCTAATTTATAATTTAATGTTCAGTATACTTTTTATTTTATATGTAATTTAATTAGAATTGACCAGTCTAGGTTAATGTTAATTTCTACAAACAGTATACTAATAATTTTTTTTAAAATATATTTTTGGGAAAATGTGGATTAAGTATAATTCATTGTTATTTAGGATTATTTTAGGATTAACAATTAATTTTAACATTTAATACTTTATTGCAAAGTGTTACCAAATGAGAAGAAAAGAAAAAAAAAAAAATCACAGAAAAGTCATGGAAATTCATTAGTCAAAGTGTAAGAACGCTAAAGGCCTGAGAGACATGTATAGTCAGAAATGAACTTAACTATGAGTTATATCTGTAAATCTATATTGCGCCGAGCAGGTGTAAATCAGCAAAGAGGGAGAAAACGGTCTGACAAGTTTTGCCATTAATAGATAATTGTAATCAAGGTGCAAGATGAGCAGTGAAGAGGAGCTGGCAGAGAGATGGACAGCCACAGAAAGATGGATTGTTTTAATTTGCGCCAATTAAATTGAAGTTCATCGGATCATCTTCCTCAATCTTCATGAATACTTTATTTTCAGACTGCTATGAAGCTATTAAAAAGAGTGATTGAACCCCAAGACTAAGTATACCATATTTTATGTTGGACCATCATTAAGGACTTTTTGCATGCATGCACTTCAGCCTTTGTGTATAATGAGTTTTGTTGATGCAGAATGGCTGAAATGGGAGATGGAAAGGAAGATAGAACTTATACAATATAAGATCTACACTGAGTCAGGCCTGAATCCTCCAGCTGGACTTTTCGTTTCTTCTATGCTGGACATGCTGAATGCATTGAAGCCTCCTCAGAATGTTTGATTTAGTAAATAGCTGCGAGCGCTACTTAGATGTACATTATAATGTTTTCCATGTTGGTGCCAAATGGGCAATTTACGCTTTTAACATTCTCATGGATGCCGACCAAACAATTTAACACGGCTCTGTTTCTGTAATTTGCATTCTGAAATCATTTGCTACCCATGTGCACGCAAGTCATGCATACCACACAAAAGCACACACTTTCAACGCAAGCTTCAAATATGTCAGCACAAAATTACCCACGCGTCGCTAAAATATAGGCTGTGGGCTTTGTGAAGACAACTTTATCACTTGCTCGATTATAGTTCCTAGACAGGTTATTAATAATTCAAACTAAATGCTGGTTTGTTATGTAATGTGTTGTTTATGGCATTACCATAAAAACATCTCAGCATGGTTTTGGATGAAACGGTCCTAAACTTGCCTGAAATTAAATATTCAAGGGAATAAACAAAATAGATTTTACTTTGATCCTGCAAAACCCAACACTTCAGGCACGGCACGCATCAGATAACCACTAAATAAATAAATAAATATATATATATATATATATATATATATATATATATATATATATATATATATATATATATATATATATATATATAAAATTTTAGTTTATTTCTACTCCTAAATGTCAAACATTAACAACAGATGAAGAAAACATTTGGTTATTTGCATGGATAAAAGGAAGCGGTTAAAGTGTATTTTTTTCTGTGTGTACTGCCTTAACTGAAAAGTAATGCAGTGGCCATTCTGCGGATCTTCAAAGGTCAATAGACACGTTGATGCTTATCGAGTGTGATCTAAAAACAAAGCTTCAATATATTCAGTTTAATGCACATTTTCTGGGGGGGATGCGGGAACTGGAAACACTCACACACTCCATAGACCGGAAACCAAGAGTATTTAAGACGAGGCTATCGGGTATTGGCACATGTAAATTGGTGTAGTAAATCACAATTTCATACGCAGGATATGCATGAACTGGCAAAGCAGCTAGCGGCCATGTTCATTCCTGGGCCAAACAAACCCCAAGGCCCCGGAGATTAGCGTTTTGCTGTTATTTGGCAACCTTGACTGCGTAACCTTGCTGAGGCCAGATTAACATTTGGGCCCTGGAAGTAAAGAGTCAAGATGCCTTAAAGCATGTTACATTTCAGACTGCTGCCTGCCATCAGGCCAAAACACATTCTAATGAAGGCCCTCGCTGAGCAGCCTGATCACTGAAGGAGAAAAATATATTGCAAAGCATGTTGGTGTCATTAAAGATATAAAACACTTCAAGATGCAGATGAGTTAATATGATGACGTTGCAATATTCAGTACTGATCAGCATTATTATTATTAATGAAAACTTATTGATACGCAAGTACGAAAAAAAAAGAGTTTACTAAGATACAATAAAACTAGACTGAAATATATGTATATTCTTGATACGTGATTAAAAAACATGAAAGAAAATGCCACTACACTCTTAAAAATAAAGGTTCCAAAAGGGTTTTTTTTCCAGCAAAGCCATAAGAGGCTTTTTGCACCAGGGTGGTTCCCTGAGAACTAAATTTTCGACGTAAGCCGGCCAACACTGACCTCATTTAAGCGTGGTATTCAACAACTGGAGGACTGAGGAAGGAGAGGTGCCTAGACTTTGGAGTTGGTCCATCTATTGCTGTTGGAGTAAGTATATGTAAATTTTGTGTTTACATGGCTTTTTAAAAATTGGTGGTGCCGGTATTTCGTGTGGCATGCGTTTGGCCAATCAGTGTACACTTATGCCATTGGTAGTTCCTGTTGTGCTGGGTTAGAACCTACTCGCTCGTACAAAACCCAACGTACAAAACCTCATACTCGCTAGAGTATGAGTTCATTTATAGTACATTTAGTTAATTTTGTCTCCCCAAAAGGTGTTCCTAGAACTAAAATCATTCCCAGTTCTTGTAGTGCGAAAAAGCCAAGCTTCCGACAATAGCTATAAGAACTAAACATTCTTCCAGTTTCTTCCCTATTGAAGAACCGTTTTTGGTTCCCCGAAGAACCTTTTAGTGAACAGTTTGTAAAAGAACCATTTTTTTGTTTTCTTACTGTGAAGAACATTTTAAAAATCTAAAGAACCTTTTTTTTTTTTTTTTCCACTAGAAAGAATCTTTTGTGGAATGGAAAGTTTCCATGAATGAGTGTAGATAGCAATTACAGCCAGCTGTCAGAAATACAACAGCGTTAAACATTTTTAAATGATATTGGTTAATTTTTTTTTAATTAAATTAAAATTAAAACTAAAACTATAAAAATAGAATTTATATATAAATTTAATATGAAATTATTAATTTTAATAAAATAATATATTAAATTAAAAAAAAAAAAAAACAACCCTGATGACATGCAGATGGTCACACCTATCATTGTAGAAACGCTTTTGGCGAGTCCGTGTTGGTTTTACAATATTGGAGATGAATAAGGATTTCTATAAACTTTAATAAAACAATTATATGACTCCTCCAGCATATTAACCAAAGGTTTTGCTTTAAACCGGAATTTTATTGGCATATGCAATTGTGGTGTTCTGGACCAGGTGTGATTTTGCCTCCCTAAAGAAGTCCTGGGCTTGTTATTGCACCTCTTTATCCAGATTGGAGTGGGGTTGTTAATTAGCTAGACCTTGAATTAGATTATTTGCATGTCTGAACAAGGGGTAAGGTATTAATGCTCCCTCAAGACACGCTGTAATAACCTCTTCAGTGGCTCCCTGGTCCCTGTGGAGCCGAGCGAACAGGAGCCAGACAGCCAGCCAGTGAGAGAGCCATTTCATCCAATTAGCTGTGGATTATGCTGCCCCTCTCCCTTTGAATCCTATTTGCTGTGATAAGGTGTTCTCCTGAAAGGGCCAGGCTGAGCTTGAGCTATCCAGGGAAATGATTAATTCACAAACCTCCAAAAATTAAAATGCAGTGGCTCTCACTCCACATCTACTGACATGTAAGGAATAAGGTGGAAGATTCCGCGTGGAAATCAATGCAGGCAATGAACGGGGCAGCTAAGGCAGGCAAGAAGCCAGCCAGGAGGAATATATTCAACAGAATCTTGAAGCTTCACAACACATTATATTCAACATTTCCAAAGCCAGGCGGATGTGGTATAATGGATGATGATCTTGAATTATTCAAGTCTTCTCTGAGCTGTGCGGGAAGTGTTCTCAGCAAATTGTGTTGCTTCAGCATCAGTAGCGTTGCCAGTGATATTGAAGTTTTTTCGTTCAAGTCGTGATGTTTATTCATTGTTTCCCTGCTGGGATGGGGGCAAAATCTGATTTACACTCACGATTTATTCAGCAATATGTAACATAATACACCCTTCACTTCTAATCCTGCTTTGAAAGCAATTTACGCAAACAACTTTTCTGCCTTTTTATTGCATTACTGTTAATTATGCATATTTATTTATTGACTATAACAGTTCAGTCCACTTATTCCATACATTCATTAGAAGGGGTCGATGACAGATAGAAGTGTTTAAAAGACATGCACTTTATATGAATGCATGAAACATTTTTGTAACATCTTCAAGAAAAGTTTAAGTTTAATGATTCTAAAAATTTCATCAGGGTTAATAACATTTCCCTTAAACTTTGAACATTTTGAGAGTGTACACACCTTAATAATTCTTTTTAAAATTAACTACTAAAATATATTACCAGTTAAAAATGTAGAAGTGTGCATAACAAATCTCAGAAAGGTCAAATTATCTGATATTTTAAGAGCCTTATTGACCTTGACAAACAGTCATGAGGGTCTGCAGGTGTCCTTTCTATAATATCATTTCTTGTTTTGTGAAGCTCAATTGGACAAACAAGGTGACACCAACGTTGTGGGTATGATTCCCAGAACGTCTTTCAAATACACAAATGTAAATGTCATACACATTTAAAAAATATTTCCTGGCTGGCTACACCTCTCTCTGCCATTGTAAGACTAAAATTTTGCCTGATCTCTCATATCACCTCTGTTACCACACGTCACCTTTTAGCTGAGAAGTGTCCTCCACAGACCCAACAGAAGAATGTGTGGAGAATCTAAAGTAAGTGTTTTTTTATATTTCCAAACCCCTTTGATGCCCCACAAACGATGTTTAAACACCCTGCACCTAGGGTTTAATTAAGTCCCTCTAATCGTGTTCCAATCGCAAGCCTGGACGGATGGGCTGGAATTCCTGATGTGCATTTCTGTCAGTCTTAATTGGATAATTGATTGCCAATTTGAACCTGGCCACACACTGCATACACAATAAAGAGCTTTGGCCATGTTCCTTGAGGATTCATTTTCCGACCGAATAAAGATGCTGCTTCGATAGGCAGCAGTCCAGTTATCCACAGTATAAGGCCAGACACACAGAAAATAATTCTTTCTCTTGGCTAGTTATGCTGAATGGCCGGCTCATTTTGACGGTAGACCAGCGCATGTGAACACATCGTTATATCGTCCATACAACCACAAAACAAATCAGAATAATAAATAATTTCAGTGCATTTTTTATAATATTCAAAAATAGCAGAAAGAAGCTTAGCTAGCGCATTCATTGTGGCCTTAAAGTGATAGTACTCCTAAAACTAAAAATTATATTATCATTTACTCACACTCATGTCATTTTATACCTAAAAGACTGAGGGTACACATTTAGTGTTTACACAACAATGATGTACTAAATAAAGGAAATGTTTTTCCTTTGCGTTTTTGAAAAGATTTGTGTACAGATGACAATGTTGTCACATGGATACGTGAAAACAACTAAAAATGCTTTATTTTGCATGCCAGGCCAGTAGTTGGCGATGTCACATTGTAAAGAAACACTACTCGTCTGCACACATCTTCAAGTACTCATGCATGCTTATAGACTGAACATGTAATACACATGTGCATGACATTACCGCTTTCACAAATTTTTGTAATTAACAATTTTTTTTTTCCAAAAAATTGTACTTTGAAATTTTATTTCTAAATGTTGAGTTTTGAAAATGTTTAAACTATTTTTGACAATGCAATGAAAGTGAATGAGGTCCAAAATAAGACTGAACCCCACTGACTTCCATTGCAATAAAATAAAAAAATAAATAAAAATAAAATAAAATAAAATAAAATAATTTTAATTTTAATTTTAATTTTAATTTTAATTTTAATTTTAATTTTAATTTAATTTCTTACAAATCCACCACAAGTCACTTTAGCGTACACTAGGTTATGACATGCACACACTTACAAGATCCTGTGCCTCTTGTAATTACTGGAGTGGATTACCGAACCACTTGCAATGCAGTAATGGCTTTTTCCATGTTGAACCAAAGGGCCTCTGGAGACCACGAGGCCTATCACAGATATCCTGACAAAGAACAGATGTGGGAAACCTGAACACGCACACATTTCCTATGTGTCAGATCGATATCTTCCTGACACATGGGAGTGGTCACACACTGTTATGTTCATATTTAATGACAGTCCTCATTTGATTAAAAAAAACTACTCCCAGACTTTTTAAAATGTGCCAGACAGTCTTCTTAACTTCAGTTTGACGCTAATCAATGCACAGCTCTGCCCGGGAAAGTTTTCACGAAAATATCAGAGCACTTAAGATATTTGACATTGTGATTATGCTCTGTGACATCGATTGGCTGACACGTATGGACTTTCTTGGATGAAATGCTATTTGAAAGTGAAAGTGAAAAGGAAAACAATTCCTGTTGGCTTTCAGAACGACGTAGCTCATTCTGTAGTTCCCCATTGACTGGTCCCGCTCATGACATCCAGTCTACCAAATGATCTTTTTATTATTTACTCGATAAACTACTGAGTCCATTCGTCAAGTGTTTTGTTGGACATTTACTTAGATGGAAAAATATGAGCATTGAATCAAAATTTGTTAGGGGCAGATCGATGGAGCAAAGCAGAGGAAAACAACTCCGTATTAAGAACAGAAACAGACAAGAAAAACTTTTGGGATTTATTTGTTTACTGTTCTTCTTGTGATTGTAACACGAATAAGGAGCCATAAATGTGTTCGTCCATGCAGGATCTATGCTCAGATGTTTGACCCAAATTGTTTCAAAATAATTGTTGTGGTAGACTTCATAAATATGTTTCTGTCTTTGCAGTACAAACAACATTTTTTACATTTTTGCTGTTTGCTAATGCTTTACTGGCCAAAGTCTGTTCTTAAAGTTACAGTCATATTATGTCAGTAGCACAAACAGTTTAGGATGAGACACTGTACTCTGTACTGAACTATTATAGTGAGTAGTTCACTCAAAAGTGAAATCCGCCATTAAAGGAATAGTTCACCCAAATATGAAAATTCTGTCACTCACCCTCATGTTGTTCTAAACCTTGTAAGACCTTCGTTCATCTTCAGAACACAAATTAAGATATTTTTGATGAAATCCGAGAGCTCTCTGAAACCTTCATAGACAGTAACTATAAATATTCCCAGGCCCAGAAACGTAGCAAAGACATCGGTAAAATAGTCCATGTGACATCAGGGGTTCGGCCGTAATTTTATGAAGCTACGAGAATACTTTTTGTGCAAAAAAAAAAAAAAAAGACTTTATTCAACATGTCTTCATCCTAATTTGTGTTCTGAAGATGAACGAAGGTCTTACGAGTTTGGAACGACATGAGGGTGAGTAATTAATGACAGAATTTTCATTTTTGGGTGAACTATCCCTATAAGGCATTTTAAATGGCATTTAAACCATTGCTTCTGTTCAAAATACTAGTCCATACTCCCTAATAAATGCTTCCTCCATTGAACAAGTGCATCCCCTGTTGTCCCTTTCACATCAAAATCCACCAACATATTTGTTTAGAACTGTTTTGGACTGTTTTTGCTTGTAAACGGTGCTTGATCTGTGGATATTTCTCTCTTTATTCAGACAAGATGACTTTTTTTACTGGAGAAAGCAATATTGTGGATAGGGGACTTTAGTCAGAAGCAGTGATTTGAAGTTAAAAATGCCTTGATGTTTTTTTTTTTTTTTTTAATTACTAAAATGCACCATTCATTTCACAAGACATTAATTCATATGATTACATGTGGATTAACTGTGGATTATTGTGATGTTTTTATCAGCTGTTTGGACTCTTATTGTGATGGCACCCATTCACGGCAGAGGATCCAAATGGTGAGCAAGTGATGTAATGCTAAATTTCTCCAGATCTGTTCCTCATCTACACCTTGAATGGCCTGATGGTACATTTTCAGCAAATTTTCATTTTTTTTTGGGTGAACTATTCATTTAATTTTGTAGCAAATTAGCTCAAAAGGGAAATATCTAGGATTAATTATAACTGGTTATAATTAATTATAAATATTTAGATTATATCTCAGAATTAACTGTAGCAGAATCAATAATACAATTATTTAATCTGTTCGTCCCCCGAATATAATCACAGTATAATCATTATCAATTCTAGGAAAGATTATGTTCCTGGCCAAGAAAGAACAGCTTTCCTACTTATACAGTGCTAGCAGTAACTTAGCATGTAGCAAGATCAACATTCGAGACTCCGAATTGTGAGCAGCACATAGAGACAATCAATTGTGAATATAATAGATTTAATGAAACTACAGCTAACATACACCTAGACTAAGCAAAACACATATAGACAGAATGAAGGAAAGTAAGGAAAGAGAGAGAGAGAGAGAAGAACAAAGAATGGCAGTATTTAGCATCAATTAACCACAATCATCAGAGAATCAAATATCACCTTAACAAAGGGGCCCAAACTTAGACACGCATCTAACTAGTTGGAAGCAGTTACTTGCATTGGCTTTGTTGCTGAACAAGAGTCCGGATGTGGTAGACAACAGAGGTTCTTGATTAGTTCAGTAGGAGTGAGCTGGAGACTTTCGTCGTGTTCTTCTGAAGATTGGAGAGTCCACAGCGAATCGACAAAGTTACTTGAAGATTAAAAAAAAAAAAAAAAACCTGCCAGAAGGTCAGACTCAGGGGTGAGTCTTGGAGAGTGTGTCTCAAAGGGATTGAGCAATGATGGGTTTGGGTTAGGGACTTTTAATCGTTTCTGGTCACACCATCTTTGGCAGATTGACCAATGTAGAGGTGTGAATTTAGAGCGGGAGAGGTTCCTTTGTCTCACGCAACAACTTATGTGCATGGTTTATGGTGGTCTGGAGGATTTGTCCAATATTAAGTCAAAAAATGGTAAAAAGAGCATGGTGCAAATTATGGTGATATAATATACACCATTAATCTAGAAATCGGAAGACGGTCATTTTGATACCTAACATGCCAGGGTTTGGAAAACATTAAGGCAGTGATACATTCATATGTCTAGATCCAAGTAATTGGACCTTCACTACAGTACTACAGAGTTATAACTAAGCTACTATAACCAAGGAACATGCATACAACACAGAAATACACTATATACATTTTGAACAGTTTGATTGTGGATAAATGGAGCCAGTGTCCTTTTCTATGTGTATTGTGGCTTTTGAGTGTGTCTGGGCCACGGGCAGTGGCTCCTCGTGGGGATTCCCCCCCCCCCCCCCCCCCCCCCCCCCCCTCAAAGAGAAAGTTTACGACTGTCCCTGCTAGCGTTGGAGAAGATGACAGAGGTGCTAACACTCTTTGAACCAGAGGTGGACGTTAGACATGCATCTGTAATTGCATCTGTAATTTTGTTACAACAAGGGAGGAGGAAAAGTTTACGATGCCTAAAACCTGATCGAACATCTTGATTGCATTCAAACACTATATATCCCCCCTTTTCGGAGAACAAGGTTCATGTGGGGACATTGTTGGACGAAGGTCAGTTGAATCATGATGGTCGAATAGCAGGTGGTCCCTAATCGTCTTCAGCCTTTAGTTCCTCTAGCTGAGGGTCAATGTCAAGATGGTTTGGCATTGTTTCGGCCTGGGAACCTTCCTGTTCTCCTCATCTTTTTTGCGGAGCCTCTACTGGATAAGTTCCTTTAGAATCCTCAGGATCTCTGCTGACTCAGACATGACCAAACTATTCTGCTCTGATGAAAGTGCGGATTTGTCTAAGGCATGTTGTGTGCCTTCTAAAGTCCACTCTGAGCAATGATCAGAGACCGGGTAGATGGTTGCCGATCCAGGAAGCTTCGTACCTCACGACTGGAGGTGGTCCTGAGCAGGTACAGTCTGTCCCTGTTGGTCACAGTTGGCCAGAGTTGCAAATGAAAGTTAACGTTCTGCATGTAAGTGTGTATGTCGTGACCTCCTGCAGGGTTTGGTGTGAATGGGGGAATGTTTCTGGCTAGCTAGTCAAGGTCTTTGGGAGCTATGCCATGACTGGTAGCAAGGATGCTCTGGAGGGGCTCCCACCTCCTTGCTGCTGATGGGGGATCTTGGATGCTGGCTTGGTGATGCCTTGAACAGGGGGCTTTCACCCCCTTTTGGACTTGGATCTCTTGGCTGGGAGGCCTGGGCCCACTGGTCAGGGGAAAGTCTGGTGTGTGTCTCCCCTTTCAGATCACTTTGCAGCTTGCATTCATATTTCAGTTCTCTCTGAACTATGTCAAGTTCGTCTTTCAAATAGTCTCTTTGGTGGGTTAGGGCTTGGATTTCGCCTCTGGCCGTTTGCTGGTCTAGGCGACTTTGAGCGTGTGCCTGGTTCCCCCGAGCCTCTTCGGCCTGGAGCTGCTGCTTCTTGCTCCAAGTGGGTGATGTTCCTTTCACTCAGCCTTGTCTGGACGATGAGGTTGTGGGCTAGTGCCCCGATGATCTTGGCCAGCTCTTTGTGGTTGTGGCTCTGGGTTGGATCATGGGCCATCAGCCTGTTCAGGTTGCCGTCCAGCTGTTCCCGGCTCAGGTGCTGTAGGTTGCTGGTGGCTTTAGGCAGAAGGGCATCAGTCATGGTGCTCAGCCCAGCCTCTAGATGGTCCCAGTGGGTTGCAGGACTGGATGACCGGGACATGCTGGCTTACTGATGATGAGAGAAAACAGCATAAGGCAAAAGGGCCAGTGCTGTATAAAGTACCTGAAAGCCATACTCAAGTAAAAGTACATATATCTTACCAAAAAATGACTTTGGTAGAACTTGAAGTCACCATTTAGAATATTACTTGACTAAAAGTCTTAAAGTATGTGATATTTATTGTTCTTAAGTACGAAAAGTATTTATTTTAATCTTAAACATACTTAAGTATTGAAAGTAAAAGTACAAGTAAATGCAAAATGGAAAAGAAGCAAATAAATATATCTAAAAAAAATATTCATACAGCTTGAGTAGTAAGACTGTGTTCAGTTTTAACTCTTTCTTCCTATTTGTATTTTTGCATAAGAATAAGAAGCACTTCATCCGGTACTTCTTTCATTCCAACATAAGAAAACATTTCTGGAATCTGCATCTGAAATAGCATTTTAGATGTATTTACACAGTTTAATGTATCTCAGAGGGAACATGGATGCATTTAAACTCCAGTTACATATGCATAAATAGGCCTAATTCAATTCAATTCAATTCAATTCAAGTTTATTTGTATAGCGCTTTTCACAATACAAATCGTTGCAAAGCAGCTTTACAGGAAATTAAGTTTCTACAATATATTTATATATTGTAGAAACTTAATATATTTAACTTATAATGTTTAATGCCTTATAATGTTTAATGCCTAATGCCTAATGTTTTGTTTTTAACATAAAACGTTGAATACTGATATTTGAAATAATTTAAACATGAAAAAAAAAAAGTCAAAACCGCCAGTAGGTGACAGCAAGTGACTGTTAATGGGTGAGTCATTGAGATTCAACCGATCCATTCAAATGGCTGATTCATTCAGAAACAAAACATTTGACTGTGTTAATGAGTGAATCACTGAATCATTTATTCAACCGATTCGTTTAAAAAGCTGATTCATTCAATAAGTAAACACCGTCCATTGCTCAGAGACGAAAAACAGTGCTGTGATCTTTGTTTGGAACTATTTTCGTTGGCAAAATTGAGCAAAAACAAGCAATAATATGTCTAAAATGTAAGTCACATTGCTTTCCTGAATTTGTATAAAATGATTATTAAATGTGTTGATGTTGATATCTGCAGAACGGTACTCTTTGTGTGATATAGATGGATATAGAAGTTAACTATATTAAATTATATAAATATAAAAAGCATACAGAAGCATTTTTGCCGTCTACAATTTAGAATGCCTGGAATTTTGAGTTTTAATACACTTATAAATCAACGTGCGTGCACTCTGTGTGTGATTTGGTGATATAGCCTACTTGAAAATGTCAGACGATGCTGTATCACACACCCCAGACTAGACTTGAGTGGAAAATTAAATCATCCGCGGTTGTGCGCGCACTTGTTTGCACATGAGCAAAGGTGTTTTTTAGGAGTCTAACTTGCAAACGCCAGACCACTGATTCGTTAAACCTGCTTTCTTGCTGTCTGTGTTCTTCTGACTATTTTGTATTAAGTAACGAATATGCTTCGGGGAAATGTATCAGAGTAAAAGTATACATTTTAATTAGGAAATGTAGTGGAGTAAAAGTAAAAGTTGGCTGAAATATAAAAACTCAAGTAAAGTACAGATACTCCCAAAAGATACTTAAGTACTGTAACTTAAGATTCTTAAGTACTGTAAGACCTGTTGCTTTAACATCTGTGGTCATGAAGTCCTTTGAAAGGTTGGTGTTGGCTTATCTGAAGGACATCACTGGACCCTTACTGGACCCCCTGCAGTTTGCTTACAGAGCAAACAGGTCCATGGATGATGCAGTCAACATGGAACTGCACTTTATCCTTCAACATCTGGACAGACAAGGGGCTTACGTGAGGATCCTGTTCATGGACATTAGCTCTGCTTTCAACACCATCATCCCAACACTCCTCCAGACCAAACTAACCCAGCTCTCTGTCCCTAGCTCTATTTGTCAGTGGATCACCAGCTTTCTGACAGATAGGCAACAGCTAGTGAGAATTGGTAAATTCACATCCAACACCTGCACCATCAGCACTGGCTCCTCTCAGGGTTGTGTTCTCTCCCCACTGCTCTTCTCCCTGTACACCAACGACTGCACCTCTAAAGACCCCTCTGTCAAGCTCCTGAAGTTTGCGGACAACACTACAGCCATCGGCCTCATCCAAGACGGCAACGAGTCTGCTTACAGACAGGAGGTTAAAGAGCTGGCTGTCTGGTGCAGTCTCAACAACCTGGAGCTCAACACGCTCAAAACGGTGGAGATAATCGTGGACTTCAGGAGAAACCTCCCTGCACTCCCCCCACTCACCATCATGAACAGCACTGTGACTGCAGTGGAGTCATTCAGGTTTCTGGGCACCACCATCTCTCAGGACCTGAAGTGGGACACTCACATAGACACCATTGCTAAAAAGGCCTAACAAAGGTTGTACTTCCTTCGCCAGCTGAGGAAATTAAACCTGACACAGTAGTTGCTCACACAGTTCTACTCAGCAGTTATTGAGTCTGTCCTGTGTACTTCAATAACTGTCTGGTTTGGCTCAGCTACAAAATCAGAAATCGGTTGACTACAGAGGACAGTTCGGTCTGTTGAAAGGATCATTGGTGCTCCCCTGCCCACCCTCCAAGGACTGTATACATCCAGAGTGAGAAAAAGGGCTCAGAAAATCACTCTGGATCCCTCACATCCAAGCCATGTCCTTTTTGAACTTTTGCCATCTGGTCGGCGCTACAGAGCACCGAATACAAGGACAGTCAGGTACAAGAACAGTTTCTTTCCCCAGGTAATCTACCTCATGAACAGTTAGATGTTCTCCCACTGTGCAATAAAAAATATGTGCAATAACCTCATATTTATTTATCACCCTACATCCTAGTATATCTATAGCACATCTGTACATACAATTTATTATTATTATTATTATTTTTTTTTTTTTAAATATATTTATATGTATTATATGTGTGTGTATTTTATTTACATCTTATTTTTATTATCTGTGTTGTTGTTGTTGTTGTTGTTTCTGAGTACTGGAAGCTGTGACACTAAAACAAATTCCTTGTATGTGCAAACATACTTGGCAATAAAGCTCTTTCTGATTCTGATTCTGATGTTCAGCAGTTCATCCCTAGTAAAACTGATCGTGTTTGAGAAACAAAAAACAGGAAAAACTAACAAAAACAGTACAAACACTGGAGAGCTAAGCACTGTGGCTGCCATGCGTGGCGCCATTGCTTTATTGTTTGTTTTAAACAGTTTTAATACTAAATTAACCATTTTGATATTCCAGAAATGTAAGCATCTGTATGTTCTTCAGTAAGGACAATATTTTATTACATAATATTTTAAGTCATTATATAACAAATTTACATAAGTGTGTCCGATTGAATTTTACTATTTAAATACTTTTAAGTCATCCTGCAGCCCCCTGGAAGTTTGCTGAGGCCCCCTAGTGGACCCCAGCCCCTCATTGCCCTAAAGGAACAATTTTCCACATTTGTTTCAGACAGTGTAAATAGTTTGTTGATTGTAAACGGTTTCAGCTTTCTGCTTGAACAGCACCTGAAGTTCAAGTTCATACAGTGAAATGACCCGGGAGGTCAAAGCCCCACTTGAATATTTGCTAATACTGTAGTTTTTTTCTTTGAAGGTTTTAGTAGTATAAAAGCTTTCCAGTCCTCTGAGGAAAAAGAGAGAGAGAGTGAGAAAGAGAGAGAGAGAGAGCAAAGCACTTTTCCACAAGCATTTGTACTGAGTGAAGTTTCTTTGGAGTCTCCTTGAGACGAGTGACCAGAACGGTCTAAAGTGAAGGCCTTATCAGTCACCCACACAATGGTGCCACCCCATGAATTATATTGGTAGGGGGAGGAGGAAACCACGAAGGGGCCTTGCGCAAACCGGCCGCATTCTGGACCATCTGGGTGACAATAAACACCTCCCCATTCGCTTTGCTCCATCATTCAAGGCCAAGATAGCAGATCTGGACCTAAACTATAGCTCACTATCAGTACTATCACTGCCTGACCTGGCAAAGAGATGGAGGTGAGGCTCAAGGATATCTCTCACTGGAGGGGAAGGAGAGGCAGCGGTGTTAAGAAAGTGATTATAGCCATTCTGTTGAAGATGGAGGTGTTTTTGTGTGGAACGGAGGATGTGGCTGAAACAGATAAAAAGGAAATGGGAGCAACATGCTCATATTTTGAAAGCTCAAACTTTTAGATACTACAGAGTTAGATGAAAAGCTTTTTGAATATAATTATGTACAATTCTATATAATATATATTAATCTAATTACTCCTTACAAATTCTTAAGTCTTTTTACTCATTCTTGGTGACCACTTTGTTTCCAGACAATAGCGTCAAACATTTCTCACGTATTTAGAATTTTCATTTTCATGGACAAACTTGTAGTTTGTTTCTCTTAGTTCCTGTTTCCTTTGTTCAAGTTTCCCGCTATTCATCAGTTTCCATGGACACACATTAATCATCACAGCTATTTGTCATTTGGATATTCTCTGTGTACTTAAGTTCTTCACTTCCTCTCCATTTTTGTCTGGTTTTGTTTGTGTTTCATTCACACTGTAATGTTGCTGTTGTACCTAAACCTGTACCTAAACATCTTGTTTTTGTTTTTTTGTTTTTTTTAACAAAGTAGACTTTATTTCATCTGTCTTCAAATGTGACCCTCATGCTCAGTGCTTGTTAGTATATGTATAAGCTATGAATATATATAAACTATACATCTGATTATGTGACTGTACACAATTCACATAATCAAATAAGATTAAAAGTTATTTGTTTTTACTGCAGTCTTCAGGATATTCATGCTTGTTGGACAGAAAACTGCTGAAAATGGAGAGTGGAACAAAAGTACAGGACAGCTTAAAAACAATCAAGGTAAATTTAAATTTTACAATTCGCCATCTGAATTGTTCAGATCAGTCACAGATTTACAGTGATGAAGTGCAAGGGAGCTGAAATGAGTGAGAGAAAGAGAGAGAAGGGGCAGGTTGATGGAGCCATGTCTGCATGGGTGTATTGTTTTCTTTTTGCCACAAGCTGACAGCATCACTTAATCCAGAGATGACATATCGATGCGCACTGATCATGTTCAGTGAAGATCAACAATTAAGACCCCAATGATGAAAAGCAAGATCAATCAAAGTGATAGTTTGCTGCCGATTCAAAAAAATTAATTATAAAGACTATGATAGCATACAAAATGCTTGGTAGTACATACAGTATGAGCTGACGGGACACAAAACTTGTTCTTTCTTTCTTTCTTTCTTTCTTTCTTTCTTTCTTTCTTTCTTTCTTTTGTTTTGTTTTCTTTTGCTTTTTTGGATGCTTTATTTTAGGTCTGTAAAAACAGGGGTTTAAAACAGGCAAAGTGCAAAATTAACACTCATCAAGCACCAAATAAAATAAAAATATATATATATTCATTATAATATGCTGATTTGCTGCTCAAGAAACACAGCATTTATTTGAAATAGAAAACTTCTGTAACCCTCTAAAAGTCTTTGCTCTTTATATAAGTCTTTATATATATATATATATATATATTTATATATATATATAAAGCAGCACAACTGATTTCAGCATTGATAATAAGAACAAATGGTTCTGTTTCTTCTGAAGGATCATGTGACACTGAAGACTGGAGTAATGGCTGCTTAAAAATCAGCTTTATATTAAATGAAAAAACTACATTTTATTATTAAAATATATTAAAATAGAAAACTTATTTTACATTTTAATAATATTTCACAATATTTGTTTTTACTGTATTTTTGATCATATAAATGTAGCCTTGGTGAGCAAAAGAGACTTCATTCAAAGACATTAAAAAATGTTTACAGACCATTGCCTCATTTAGGACCCTGGCTATATTGTAAGAGATCATGCTAAAATGTAATGGCTGGCAGTGGGAAATGCAATATATGAGAGTCAGCAATAAATCAAGACATATGGAGGTATATATTCAAAAATATATTCATCCAGACACCTCAGAGAAAGCACTGCAGCGCTCTGATAAAAAAAAAAAAAATACTTAAGGCATTTTGCCTTTTCAAATTTGCAGGCCTTAGTAATCCAGTTTGGTTATAGTGATACAATAGCAATAATAAAATAACCAGCAAATCGAGCCCAGTTTAATGGTGTTTTCACTGAAAAACCCAGTGCCAAGGGCATAAAAGCTTGAAATTAATCCACTAAATATACATACACGGCATATGTATTTTTCACAGCCCTCATCATCCCTTGTTTTGACTGCGTGTCCTTAAGATTTATTCAAATGGTTGACTGTAGCTCCTAAACTCTCCATTCATATCCTCTTTCATTTAAAGCAGAGACCCAGAGAGGAGTTCTGTGTAAGTAATCTAAATGGCTTGTGTCACTAGAGCCCGAATGCAATATCAGGTCTGTTATTATAGCAGTGGCCCTCAGGAGGGAGTGAACTGGACCAGTCTGCATTAGAAGCATTACTGTTGCTCCTCATTCAGCTCTGACTGTGGAAGATGTCGAGCCCTGCTGACAATTGAATTGTTTTGGGCCTGTAAATGAGAGTAAACTCTATTAGTAAAGGTTTTATGGGGCTAAATTCACCTGTCTACTCTCTAAGTCGCTGTTGCTGTGGTTTATTTTAGTAGTATCGCTGAGACCCAAGGCACTACATGTTGTACGTGATGCCTTTGTCAGGCTTTTTAAGTGTTTGTTTGTGCGTTTTGGGGGGAGGCTTTCGGTTGGAAATAGATTTTTGTTTCTTGCTGAAAACAAACAAATAAATAAACCAGGAAAGAGCGATTCCTGGGATCTTGTGTACTTTTTTTTTTTTTTATCAGTAGGGTCCAAAATTAATACTCCCCAAGCGCTGAATGTGAGTAACAATTGACTTTGGAGAGTAAATAAAACTGGCCAGTTGGCCAGTAACTTTATTAACTTTTACCGCAGTGGAAATTTTATCATCTGAGGTTTATCTAGGATGCCTAAAGGCGTTTTCCTTCAGAACTCCATAATATTCTGTTTTCCTCCATAAGCAGAATATTACTTGCATTAAACTACCAAAATGAAAATATGAAAGACAAGTCAAGATGCATCAGGTTTTTGTGCAGCTGCAGTGAGAACTTACCTGCACTGTTGGTCAAAAACAAGGACAAAACAGTTAAATAATTAAAAACATAATACTAAAAAAATATTAATACTACTATTACTACTATAATAATATAGTGTACATTTGAAGTAGTTATGGTATTAAATTCACCTCACCACTGGCAGGAGTGAATAACTAACTAACTAACTAACTAACTAACTAACTAACTAAATAAATAAATAAATAAATGATTCAATTTGTCACGGATCATGTGTTTTTGTATTTCAGTGCCATTTTTTTTTTTTTTTTTTTTTTTTAAGGAGCTGCATGAATTGTGGACTCCCTGGCATGTTTGTGAGTGCAAGCATGCTAATTTAAGTTAAGTTGTTAATGCACCGCTGATGACGGCTGACAGGAAAACCAAATGAAGCAAACTAAAGATGCCAGATTTGACCAAAAGACGAGAAGTAATAAAGAAAATGAAAGCAAATTTAAAGCAAGGGATGGCTAGGAAATGGCAAGAAATGTGAAGCAAAAACAGTGGCGTTTAATTCGGTACCCTGAGGGCGCTCATGTTGTGTGACAGGGGTTCACATGTAATCACTGTAAATGCTGAAGTGTTAGCTACACCCCACTGTTCCACCGCCGTGCCACTCTCACACCTCCCCTGCACGGCCTCATTACCCCCCCTCACAAACTCCTCCCTCCTCCTGTTCTTCTCTTTCTCTCTCTAAATACACCACATTGAGATCATTTCTCCATAATCAGCTAAATTCAAGGCCGTTTCTGCAGGATTTTTTTTTTTTTATTATTATTATTGTACATTTACAATCTGGCCTTGTGCAACCCAATGTTATAACAGTTTTGCATTTAATTATGTTGTAATTCCATTTTCAATTTTTTTTTTTCTACTATCTATGTGTGTTTGTGTGTGTGTATAGATAGATAGATAGATAGATAGATAGATAGATAGATAGATAGTAGAAGTAGTAGTTATTTTCTTATTTTCTTCTTCACTATTATTAATATCAATTGTCAGCTATTATATTATTAATTATTATTATTTACTACTACTATATACTACTTGTACAAATACTAATAATAATTCATTAATAGTAGTAGTAGTTATTTTCTACTTATTTTCTTCTTCACTATTATTTATATCAATTGTCAACTATTATATTATTAATTATTATTATTTACTACTACTATATACTACTTCTACAACTACTACTACTAATGTATTAATAGTTATAGTTATTTTCTACTTATTTTCTTCTTCACTATTATTAATATCAATTGTCAACTATTATATTATTAATTATTATTATTATTTACTACTTATATATTACTTCTGCAACTACTACTAATAAATTATTAATAGTAGTAGTAGTAATTTTCTTATTTTCTTCTTCACTATTATTAATTTCAATGTCAACTATTATATTATTAATTATTATGATTTACTACTACTATCACTACTACTTCTACAACTACTACTAATAATTTATTATAATAATACTAAGAAGAAGCAAAAGAAAAAGTTAAACATAATAAAAAGCACAACAACAACAACAGCAATTACTATAATAAGAATGATTATTAGGATCAGTCAATCAATCAATCAATCAATCAATCAAAATATATGATTGTATTAAAAGAGACCTTGTCTAAAGATACTTCTATTAGCAGTAATAATAATAATTAGTAATATTAATATTATTGTTTACTGGAATAAGCATCATTATAATTAGAATAAATAAGTAAAACAAGCAAACAAACACAAACATATATACATACACACATTGATAGACTACAAAATTATTACTACTGAAAATAATTAGTAATATTAATATTATTATTTGCTAGAATAGGAATAAATAAATAAATAAATAAATAGGCTCAGTAAGCTGAAATAGTAGTAGTGATAGAAGCAGTATTCCTTCTAATTTCATAGAATGTTTAAAGCGTTACACTGCCTGCATTAAGCAGTTAATAATACGCTGAGTGTCATAATGCGCTAATGTGCGTGCGCTTTTTGACACACAGGTGCGCAGATCATGATCAAACTTGAAGGGCACGTGAAATGAGTTGATAAGTGCTGCTTGATTTACTGGTGCTCACTGTGAGAAATCCACAGTGGAGACTGTGTGCTGTTAGTGTAGTTATCTGGATGGGATCAGCTGTGTCTACGGTGGCAGAGGGGCGCGAGCCCGAAGTGCAGGGGTCTTTATGGGCCCTCTGGCTCACTGACCACAGGCCATTAACTCGCATAGAGCCCAGAGCCCAAGCAGCCGAGCACGGAGAGCGCTTGAGCCGTGACCCTACCCGGGATCACCTTATTACTCCTGCACATTATGTCTCCCAATGCGATCCTTCTATTTAAGTGACTTCAGCAGGAAAAGAAGCATGGGGTAAAAGGAGAGAGAGAGAGAGAGAGAGAGAGAGAGAGAGAGAGAGAGAGAGAGAAATAGAGAGAGAGAGAGAGAGAGAGAGAGAGAGAGAGAGAGAGAGAGAGAGAGAAGTGTGTGTGTGTTTGTGTTTAGTTTGGAGTTGAGATCTAGACTAAAAGAAGAGTTTCAGTCAAGTGATTTATTGGATGTGTCCAGTTGTCTCAGACTACTTGGAGAACAGATGTGGGGTGGATGGACAGCATCTGAGGGAGGAAATAGAAAGGACAGGGGAGCTGTTCATGTGACATGGTTATAGAATCAAACAGTGGCCAAGCTTATCTGACCTCAGAAGTACTCCTGTGAGGAAAGAGTCTGGGGTGTGTGTCTGAGAGAGAGGGAGAAGTGCAAATGGAAGTTGATTTACTTTAAGAGCCACGTCACACTTTACAGGTTTCCCCGTAAAACCTTGCATGTTACAGGCCTCTAGAGGGACATCAGCGAAAAGTGTGTGGCTCTCGCTGCCAAACGTTGCGGCAGCATTCCTCAATTCCATACTGAAACATAAGTATCAGTAAAATTTCTCAAAATAATTAATTACATGACCATTCATTCAATTGATTTCTTAGTGTGCAGAGTTCCATGTAATTTGATAAAAGTGCGTCAATTATATCTGCAATCAAACACTTTTGGAATTAAATCACTGTAGGTAATAAAACAATTGTTTAGAATTTAGACAGACAGACAGACAGACAGATAGATAGATAGATAGATAGATAGATAGATAGATAGATAGATAGATAGAGAGATAGATAGATGGATAGATATGGACATTGTGTAATTTATATTGCTCATCCTATCTGAATGAATATCTGAATGAGTCAGGTGACAAGTGTCAGAGTGTTCTGGGCATGTGCCAATTTTTCCCTAACTTCTTAATCAAGTCTGCGATGTCAGGATCGCTTTGTCTTTCACATGTTAATTCAGTTGTTAATGGGAGCTGAAGTTGCAAATGTCCAACAGCTCAAATACACCGGTACAAGCCGTCAGAAATGTGCACACATCAAAACAGGAACATGAGGACGTGTGACAGTTAGTTTCCCAAGTCAAAGGCTCTGCTGATCTCTGCTGCTGATCAACACTAGCCACGTTTACATGTACACTTTTTTGTCATTCCGATTAAAATCATTCCGATTGAAAGATTTGGTGGACTGTTTACATGAGACATAATCTAATCCGATATGGTGTTTACATGTGACTGTGCTTTCAGTTTTGGGACACGCTAAGTATAAGTAGGCTAACAACAAATACAAATCACCAGAGGAAAAAACGCTCGTATTTGCGTTAATATTTTTAATAGCTGCTTGCATTTGCTTAGAATAACGGACTAATATTTGAATCCCTTGCATTCATTCGAGCGCTCAGTCATATGGCGAGAACACGATCATAGAAATCATACGGCCGTCTTCTGTACCACACACAGAACCAATATAGCTTGATCTCACCCAGTTGATCAACGCATATCATCATACCGCCCTAACTTTGTAATGTTAAAGCATTAAAGTATAAAATAACAGTACAGCCCTCTGTAATGCTGCTCTGAAATTAATTGTATTCTGATACTAAAAAGTTTTACTGTAGCCTAAATAAATGGAACAAATACACGATTTCTTACAAAGAGTTGCTAAACAATAAATCAAAGGAGTGTTGCTTTATGAACACAGAAAGTGATCGCAATGAGCTATCACACATAACATTTCCAAACGTGTTTTCGTACAATATTCATGGCGTGAGCACTTATAAATTCAAGCAGATCGGAAATTATGAATCTGTAATAAACATAAATACAAATGACAAAGGCAAATTTTGGTCAAGTTGTTTATTTTCATTGAGCTATACTTTCACTATCATCATTGTGTTGTTTCTAAGCTGAAAAGCAGAAAATTGCGCTTCATTTCAGATCCGTTTTTCACTCCGGTCATGTGAGAAGATATGGCAGTTCATAACACATCAAGCGTTCTCCATTCTAATGTGTATAATTGAAATTTTAACTTTATACCTCCAATATTACTCAGTCTCTACTGTAGTGTCGGTGTCCCCAAATCACAGAATACTGCGTTGCCGACATCACGGTCACGTTCTGACGACCCGACCTCTTGACGTGATGATGTAGACGCAAAGTAATCGGTTTAACGCGTTTACATGGCAGAATTTTAATTTTGTTCGGTTTATAGAAAGGTTTATCCCAAACCTCTCAAACCGATTACAATAATCATTCGGTTTGGGCATTTTTATTCCGATTGAGGTGTTTATATAGAGCATTTTCAATCGGATTGGACTTTTAAACCGATTACAATGCTCCATGTAAACGCACCAAAACAACTGCTCTGTAGTTTGTTGATGAGTCCTTAATGGATAGTTCACCAAACATTCTGACACTATTTACTCAATTACACTTCTTCCAAACATGCAATCTCTTAATTTTTCAGTGAAACACAAAAGGAGTGAATGAGGAAGCTCACTGCTACAATCAAAACAAAACACCAGAATTCACCTAAAGGTTTTAAATCAGTAGTGAACTCAAGAATCTAGAAGGATCAGTGAATGAATCATTCTTTTGAGTCAGTTCTTTTCAATGAATCATTTGATCTGATTCAGGGCTGAAGGGACCCTGTTGAAAAAAGCAACATAAGCTGGTTAGGTATGTTTTAAAGCATGGCAGCGGGTTTGAGCTGGTTTAAACTGGTCCTTAGCTGATAATGAGTTGGTTTAAGCTGTTCCTGAGCTGGTTATAAGGTGATCATAAGCTGGTCCTGAGCAGGAGCTAGTTGCTTAGGACCAGCTCATGACCAGCTAAAGACCAGCTCAAACCAGCTGTCATGCTTCAAAACATACCTAACCAGCATATGCTGTTTTTTTTTTCAATCGGGTATATGTACGAAATCACATACTCTCTAAGTAGGTACTTCTTTTGAATAAGTAACTAACAAAAAATATGTTCTATATAGTTTGAATGTAATCCAGATGTACTACATCCACCATGTTGTCATTGTCATGTGACCTACCAGCATCAGTTGCATCGCTTTACTGCCATTCACAAATTTGATCCCATGGGATCACACCTAAAGTAGTATGTCTTCCGGGTACTTTTTTATGAATACTGTAAATTTAGACATACTACTCTTTTCACATACTGTTTTCTGCCTACTATATAGTAGGGAAGTATGTGATTTTAGACACAGCCAATGTTTTTTTCCTGAATCAAACTTTCTCTTTTTCAGTGACTCAATGATTCAGTCACAGCAGTTGCTGACACCATGAATTGATATAGAAAATCTTCCATGAAGATTTGAAAAAAGCCATATCAGTCAAGTCAGGTTTGGAACAACATGAGGATTAATAAATAATGACAGAATGTTTATCTTTTGGGCACTATCCCTTTAAAAAGAAGTTACAGTGTTATGTGCAGTGTTGGGCTTGTTACTCAAAAAAATGTAATTTATTACTCCTTACTAGTTTCTGTTACTAGTTACTCGTTACTACTACTTTCTGGCAACAGTAATTAGTTACACTAGTTACATTACTTGTCCTTCACACCCCACAGAAATTGTAATTGTGTCCAAGCTTGCCTGCTGCTCTGGTGACTTCATGTGTTCATGAGCTGTGAAAATTATGAAAATAAATCTAGGAATTATTGGATTGTTGGACTTCAAATCAGTAGGGGTTGAGGCATCAAAAGTAACTAAGTAACTAACTGGTAACTAGGTAACTAGCTGGTAACTGTAAAATTATTACTGAAATCTTAGTAATTAGTTACATTACTAGTTACTGCACAAAGTAATATTATTACTGTAACTAGTTACTGCCCAACACTGGTTATGTGTGATGTTTAAGTCTACTGAATATTAAAACTGTGTGTGTGTGTGTGTGTGTGTGTGTGTGTCTGTGTGTGTGTGTGCTGTTTTTTGTGGTTTACGGGGACAAAATTTGTATAATGACATGGGTATGACAGAGGTATTACAATTTGAAGGTGGTTTATGAGGACACTGCCTATGTCCCCGTAATTCAAAAGGCTTAAAAAACATACTAAATGGTATTTTTTTGAAAATCTAAAAATGCAGAAAGTTTCCTGTAAGGGGTAGGTTTAGGTGTAGGGTTGGTGTAGGGCAATAGCACATACAGTTTGTACGGTATAAAAACCATTACACCTATGGAGAGTACCCATAAACCACAAAAACAAACGTGTGTGTGTGTGCGTGTGTGCGTGTCTGTGTGTGTTTGCAGCGGGGTTTCGGTGGACAGTGTGTAGGTACTTTAGTTTTACTGCTGCTCTGATTTCTATAGGGCCCAGGGGAGAAGGCCAATGTCACGGACATTTCACAAGCACAGCTGATTTATAGTGCAGTCAGTGGCTTTTTTAAAACACGGCCAGACAAATCCATGTTTTCCCCTGCTTTCAGGGTTTACGGCCCCCTCCGAGCTTCACCTCACTCTTTCCGTGGCCCCTCCATCAACACCCTACTGTTCACATTACAACACAGTTAGTTTGCCCTATGGACCGCCCGTTTAGAAAACATACTCCAGTGCCCTGGAGTCAGTGTGTTTATCCCAATCCTTTACCCCCTACATGTTAACAGAGAACACAGGAAGTGTTGCTATCAGTCACATCTCTACACACACCTTGCATATTTCACCGCACATCCTGCAAATGAAAAAGCATTTCACTGAGAGCGACTCATGTCGAAATGATCTTTAGAGACAGGAAGTAAGCGATTAGATTATCTGTTAAAAAAGATAAACACAGGGGCCCTTTCATTAACCTAATGAAGACAAAGCACACTGATGAGCTCTTAAGTCAATTAACAATATTTTAAAAAGCACAAAAAAAAGCAGGAATCAGAGGCGGACCCCAAAGGAAAATTATCATGCAGAAAGAGTTTCTCCAGGTTTAAACAAATCGCGCGATATCCTCCAGTTCAAGCCAGTTGACATCTAGCCTCAGCGTGAACTCCTCTTCTTCTCTGCTCTTCTATCTCATTCATTAACTATAATTAACTACACACAGTCTGTGCATTTCCAGGAAGCATGAGTCGAGCAAATGAGAGAGAGAGAGACTCGCTGGACTCAACCTCACTATAGAAACAGGCAGACACAGGAAAACATGGCTGCCACAGGAAGAAAGGTTGTGACTACACTGCGATCAAAGCTAAACTGAGACTTTCTGACAAAATGCACTGAATTCTGGAAAAAGTTGTACCTCTTAATTAAACAGATAACACATTTAATGATTTAAACAAAACCTCCTTCTCTTATTAGACAGCTATGTGGTAGCTGTGTGTGTGTGTCTGAATCCATCACTAAACTTCTGTCCATTATTACTATTTTTGGCATATTTGTCTTAATTAATATTGCTTATTTAAATTATTCCTTTTTATGTAAATGTTTTAATTGCTACTTTCTTTGTTACTCTGTACTGTTAAGTTACTTAAATGTGTACATTTTTATTTTGCTAAAATAAAATAAAATAACCACCACTATGTCATTTTATATAGTTGTATTGATATACACTATTTTTTCTGTGTCAGATATTAATACTTCTATTGTGTGTAAGTGACAATAAAGATTTTTTTAATACAAAAGTACTATATCAATAAATGCTGTTCTTTTGAATTTTCTGTTCATCAAAAATGTCAATACATTTTATTTTTTATTGATGTATATATTACATTATAAATATTTCCACAAAAAGCAGTACAACTGTTTATAACATTGATAAAAATAAGAAATGTTTTCTGAGCTTTTAGAATGATTTCTGAACGATCATGTGACTAGTCAAATGACTTCAAAGGAATAAATGACATTTTCAAATATATTAAAATGTATAACTGTAATTAATTGCAATAAAATCTCACAATATTAGCATTTTATTGTATTTTTGATCAAATAAATGCAGCATTGGTGGACATAAGAGACTTCATTTAAACACATTTAAAAAATCTTACGGTTGCACTTTATTTTAAGGTGTCCTTGTTATATTATATTTATACATTTAAGTACTCAGTAATATTAATTAACTACGTGTACTTACTATATGGTTAGGGTTATGATTAGGGTTTGGCTTAGGCTTACTTGCATATAATTATGCATAATTTATTGTTATTATAATAGTAAGTACATGCAACATATGTAACAAGGACACGTTAAAATAAAGTGTTACTAATCTTACCAACAAGTATATGTGCAACTAGTAATGGGCAAACCATATCACAATGGAAATGTCCAGCCAATAAAGTACACTAAAATTTAGAGGGAAAGAGAAAGACGCACACACACAGAGAAGCTTTTGGTAAACACTGTGAACACTAACCTTTGTCCACCCCTGTTAGCTGTACTAACTGAGGTCTTAGCCAGTGTTAGTGAGGTTGTGGAAGGTAAAATGTGAGGGCTCAGTCCAGGACCTGAGAGAAAGCAGATTATGGTGACTTCTTTATGGCTGGCTAACACCCAGGAAAGTGGAAGCGGTGAAATACACATAAAAAAAATTAACATCCATAGTGTTTTCTCTCTGTCTAATGCTGTTTGATTTTATAGTGATCTAATCACTATTATGAAAACACTATATTTTGTAGTCAAAGTAGAAAATAAAATGGATTATTAATGTTCTTAATATAAAAGTGCTTTTATTTCTTTATTTTAGCAAAATTATGATATTAAATTATTCCTCACAATCTTTAAAACTACCTGTCTTTGAACCATAACTACTTCATATACTACAAATTAAAAATAATCATAAGATATATAAATATGTTTTTGAAATAATCATCACTACTATGTCCTGACAGAAGAAAGATGGCAACTACATTTAATATATGTATGATACGCAAAGTATCATTATTTAATCATGAGATTTTCTCATGTCTGACTGTTACCGAAAATAAATAGATGGAACTGAAAATCAGTTTGAAAGCATCCTGTAGATTCAGTTCATTCATTCTTTGAAGTGAATGCTGGATTTGTCAGTTTTAAAATAAATATTTGACACATTATGAATCTGACAGTGTTAAGTGACAGGCAAGGAAAAACAGATTTTGTGAGAAAATGGAAGAGCTAGATACCCGAGCATAAGCAAATACCTCAGACTCATCCACAATAATACTTTCATACATAATATTTTTCCTGATAGTAGCCTTTGTCCCAGTCATCAAGAAACCATGCACACCAACACAACAACCTGAAAAAAAAACAGCTCCACCATTTCAGCTTTGCTCATTATTGCACACCTTTTTCTTCTCTCATCCTTTTCTTTCAATAAACTTATTCTCTTCCATCCTCTAGGGTTTTAAATCTATCTCCATCCCCCCCTCTTTCTTTCCCTCTCTGTTGTTTTCCTTCTCTCAGCTGCCTAAACAACAGGGACCGAAAAAGATTGCAGTTCGTTTCAAAGCGCAGTGGATGGAGGCCTCATTTACGCGCTCCTGGCAACTCAATCAGGCCAGCCAGCCCTGATGAGTGAGTGACTAGTTTCAGACTGCCAGTCAATATGTGTCTGCCGTGATAGAATGTCGGCATCTTCACCTCTCTCTCTTTCTCTATCTCTCCTTTTTCTCCTTGTCTAATCAATGTAATCAAAATGGAGGAAAAGGGAAAAGGAAAAACATTGAGACACACAATAACTATATTTCACTCTCACACCAACAATACAATCACATTTACCTGATTCGGACTGTAAGTTAAACACGTGCAGAAAAGGTGTGAAAGACGGTGTTTCTGTTTTGGTACTATTTAATTTTTAGCTCTTTTGAAAATGATATTTTGATTCAATCAGATGTCAAAGAGTTATAGGGCCGGTTAAACAGTTCTTATATTTCATAATATTTAAATATCACAATATTTACGTCAATTTAATAGCAGCCAGCTTAAAAGCATTTTGGCACCTATTTAATTATTTATTTATATATTTATTTATTTATGCCACATTGCTATATATTGGTTGCGCTGCATGATTTCATTTTGGTGGACAATTTGTTAAAATGTATATTACTGTAATTTTTATTTTATATTATATTATATTATATTATATTATATTATATTATATTATATTATATTATATTATATTATATTATATTATATTATATTATATTATATTATATTACACAAGCTGTTTCACTTTATTCTAAGAAATAATCATAATAAAATTAATATATGCCAAACTACTTCAAAAGATTTCCATTTCAAGAATTTCATTGTTTTAAAGAGGCTTTTTTCCTCTTCATTATGACATATTTATGCCTAAAAAAAATTCTAAAATAGTGCTACTTTCAAGAAATTAAAAACATGACCTTCATTGAAGTTATATTCAATAATTGTATACATAAACAAATTACTAGATGTGTGTGTTTGGAATTGATTTGACCCCTTAACAACCGTCTGAACACAAACATGTAGCTGCACTCATAACTATGAAATACATGGCTGTTAGTAATTGATTTCATTCTTAAATTGTTTCCCTTTTCCCTTCTTTTTCATGATGATACCTCAGTGTGTGTCTGTCTTATTAAAACACAGACTCTTTCTCTCTCATGGCCGACTGGGCTGGAGTGTCCCCAGTGTCCTCTATTACCCAGCGCCCCACTGAACATGCTCTGCAGTCTGCTGACCTCCTGCCCTGCCTGTCACCCTGATGGCTACTGTTATCCCAGGCTACTTATTTCACCAAAACGGCCTTTTGTTCCTCCTTGTATTGAAAACATCAACCCAAGCCAATTACAGGCATAAACAGACCGGTCATTTCTAGAAAGGTGAGTTTGTTTGTGTGTGGGGGGAAGGGTGGTGTGTTGTTTTGATCTATCAAATCCGTCTTACAAATTGAAGCAGAAAAAAAAAAAAAAAAAGATTCACGGAAAATTCTGTGAAAATGAATTGTGGCCCCTGATGATGTTGTTTATTTGCTCACACTGTCTACATTGTTTAGCAACAGACTCGCTAAAGGAATGTACGAAAATCCTTGCAAAAGACAGTGAAAAATCACTATAAACGTTTTAAAAAAAAAAACAACATAAGCATTTAACATATGAACAACTTTAACCACATACAAATTGATTACAAATCCCTTTTGGTTCGTAGAATATTGAATTATTGTAATTAATAGGTTGATTTCTTGTATTTAATAAATGAGAGTAATTAAATATGCTCAATGCCATCAGATTAAATTAAGTTTAAAACATGTTTATAATATTGTAACTAAAATGATAACAGTTTTGAGAAGTGGTTAGTTTTAGGGGACACTGCAAAAAAAAGGAGAAACAATTTTAAATTGATATAAAATAAAAAATAATAATAATAATAATTACAAAGAAAGGGCAAGTAACACACTGAATTAAACAAAATTTTGAAATAGACTGAAACTGTATTTCTTTTTAACATACTCCAATAATATTTGCTTTAAAAAAACAAAATAAAAAAATAAACATTTATAACAATACTATAATATGTATTAATATTTCATGTTTTTATAAAGCTGTATGTTTGTGAATATTTTTACATATTAAATGCTGTCTATATTTTCAGCAAAATGTATATGTAAGCATTACATGCAAATACCTATGAATACTAATGAGAACAGTCTGATTAATTGCACCAGTGGGTTTATAATACATATTTTTATTCATTTCATATCATATCATATATTCTATTCTGAAACAAGCATAATTGGCACACCTTTGGAGTTTGCGTTACTCCATACTAAAATGATTTCACATACAGTGATGACATCTTGGCGAGAGTGGTTGTACGTGCCCGCCATCCTCTTGCAGTGGAAAACGCTGTTGACTGCCTAATAAATCTGCTTTACCGCCCAAAGGTCAGCAGGAAGCATTACAGAGTCTCCGCAACGGCGGGATTCGTCTACAAAGCACATCTCCTCACTCCTTTTTCCAAGGATCACTGAAATTTATAAGTTGCTGAACAAGTACTAAAGGCCATTAAAAACATAGCTGGAATTTATGTGAGGCAGAGGTGGAAATTATATAATTAGGGTGCTCAAATAATTTTTCAGTCGGATTCTTCTCACAGACCTTTAAGTTTAATTGGGTGCTAACGGCAGCTAGGAACCAATGATGACGACAGACACGGGACATAAATCAGGGGGAAAAGTCAGAGGTCACACTTATACATAAGGAAGACATATGTAATGAGGAGGAAGAGAGAACGAGGCTCTTCATGTTATTCTAGATACTTTTTAAGGTCTGTGTCTTTTAATTGCCTGACCTCTTTGTCACTTTGACCTCATCATGGACGTACAGACCCATTTACATTTACATTTAGTTATTTAGCAGACGCTTTTATCCAAAGCGACTTACAAAAGAGAACAATAGAAGCAATCAAAATCAACAAAAGAACAACAACATGCAAGCAATATGACAAGTCTCGGTTAGCCTAACGCAGTACACATAGCAAGGTTTTGTATTTTTTTTTTTTTTTTTTTTTTTAAGAAAACAAGTAGATAGAATATAGAAAAAAAGAAACAGTTTTTTTTAAAGAAAACAAGTAGATAGAATATAAAAAAAGAAACAGTGTTTTTTTGTTTTGTTTTGTTTTTCTTTTTAAGAAAAAAAAAGTAGATAGAATATAAAAAAGAAATCTAGTGTTAGTTTTTAAAGAAAAAGTAGCAGTTAGAGAATAAATATGCAATTGATAGAGGATCAAGGGTGTGTGTGTGTCTTTATATATATATATATATATATATATATATATATATATATATATATATATATATATATATATATATATATATATATATATATATATTTATATAAAGAAGAGATAAAATAGAATTAGAATAGAGAGTGATAGAGTTAGAGGGTCAAATAAAGATGGAAGAGATGTGTTTTTAGCCGTTTCTTGAAGATGGCTAAGGACTCAGCTGCTCGGACTGAGTTGGGCAGGTCATTCCACCAGGTGGGAACAGTGAATGAAAAAGTCAGTAAATGAAAAAGTCAGTGAAAGTGATTTTGTGCCTTTTTGGGATGGCACAATAAATGCGTAATTCACTTGCAGAACGCAAGCTTCTAGAGGGCACATAGGACTGAAGTACGGAATTTAGGTAAAGGGGTGCAGAGCCAGAGGTGGCTTTGTAGGCAAACATTAATGCCTTGAATTTTATGCAAGCAGCTATTGGTAGCCAGTGCAAATTGATGAACAGAGGTGTGACGTGCGTTCTTTTTGGTTCATTAAAGATTAATCTTACAGCGGCATTTTGGATTAATTGTAGAGGTTGGATGGAATTGGCTGGAAGACCTGCCAAGAGAGCATTGCAATAGACAAGTCTGGACAGAACAAGAGCTTGAACAAGGAGTTGCATTGCGTGTTCTGAAAGAAAGGGCCTGATCTTCATAATATTGTATAAAGCAAATCTGCAGGACCGGGCAGTTTTAGCAATGTGGTCTGAGAAATTCAGCTTATATCAATCACAACTCCAAGGTTTTTAGCTGTTTTTAAAGGAGTTATGGTTGATGAGTCTAACTGGAAGGTGAAATTGAGATGAAGTGATGGGTTTGCTGAAACTACAAGCAGTTCCGTCTTAGCTAGGTTCAGCTGAAGGTGACGGTCCTTCATCCAGCAAGAAATGTCTGTTAGACATGCTGAGATGCGGGCAGCTATTGTCGGATCATCAGGATGGAAAGAGAGGTAGAGTTGAGTATCATCAGCATAGCAGTGATGCGAAAAGCCATGTTTCTGAATGACAGAACCTAGTGATGTCATGTAGACAGAGAAGAGAATTGGTCCAAGAACTGACCCCTGAGGCACCGCAGTAGCTAGATGTTGCAACTTGGATACCTCACCTCTCCAAGATACCTTGAAGGACCTATCTGAGAGGTAAGACTCACACCACTGGAGATGCCCTTTCTCAATAGGGTTGACAGGAGGATCTGGTGGTTGACCATATCAAAAGCAGCAGACAGATCCAGCAAGATAAGTAATGAAGACTTGGAAGCTGCTCTGGCAAGTCTTAGGACGTCAGCAACTGAGAGCAAGGCAGTTTCGGTCGAATGTCCACTTCTGAAGCCAGATTGGTTGCTGTCCAGGAGGTTGTTCTGTGTGAGAAAGGCAGAGACTTGGTTGAACACAACTCGTTCAAGTGTTTTTGCAATGAAAGGTAGAAGGGAAACCGGTCTATAGTTCCCTAAAAGAGTTGGGTTAAGAGTGGGTTTCTTAAGAAGTGGGGTTATACGAGCCTGTTTAAAAGCTGAGGGAAAAACTCCAGTGTGAAGGGATGTGTTAACAATGTGAGTGAGTGCAGGTACAACTGCAGGAGAAAAGGCTTGAAGTAAATGAGATGAAATAGGATCAAGCGGACAAGTAGTAGGATGACTAGAAAAGATGAGTTTAGAGACCTCTGCCTCAGAGAGTAAAGAGAGGGATGTGAACGAGTGTATGTTTGCTGGTAAGATGTGTTTGACAGTTTGAGGTGTGGAGAATTGTGCAGTGAGGTTTGAAATTTTATTAATAAAGAATGTAGCAAAGTCATCAGCTGTTAGAGTTGATGAAGGAGGGGGAGGAGGAGGACAAAGGAGGGAGGAAAATGTTTTAAAGAGCATGCGAGTGTTAGGCGAATTGTTAATTTTGTCGTGATAGTATGTCATTTTAGCAGTGGAGACATTAGTAGAGAAGTCAGAGAGGAGTGATCGATATAAATTAAGGTCAGTAGGATTTTGTGATTTGCGCCATACCCTTTCTGCAGCCCTGAGCTTAGAATGATGTTCGCGGAGAACATCAGATAGCCAAGGGGCAGAAGGGGTGGTACGGGCAGGCCTGGAAGATAAGGGGCAGAAAGTGTCTAAACAAGATGTCAGAGTGGAACAGAAAGTATCAGTAGCACTGTTAGCATCAAGAGATGGTAACTGTTTAAGGGAAGGAAGCGAAGATGAAACCATAGCAGATAGCCAGGAGGGTGAGAGTGAGCGTAAATTACTCCAAAAAGTGACATGTGGAGGGGTATGTGTTGTGTCAGGAATCATGTTGAGGTTAAGAATGAGTAGGAAGTGATCCGAGGTGTGCAGTGGAGTAACCAGCACATGATCAGTGGAGCAGTGTCGTGTGTAAATAAGGTCCATTTGGTTGCCTGATTTGTGATTAGCCGTAGTTAACATTCTCTTGAGATCAAAAGAGGCAAGCAGAGAGTGGAAGTCTGCAGCTTGATGTTTATCGAGGTGGATGTTGAAGTTTCCAAGTATAACTAAGGGAGTACCATCCTCAGGAAAGGTTGAGAGCAACACACCTAATTCTTCCACGAAGTTACCTAGTGGTCCTGGAGGTCGATAAACAACTACAAAATTGATTTTAAGAGGGTAGGTAATAGTAACCGAATGTGATTCAAAGGAGCTGTTGATACCCAGAGATGGTAAAGGAATAAATTTCCAATTATTAAAGATGAGCAGACCAGTACCTCCACCTCTTCCAGTTAAATGGGGGGTGTGGGAAAAGGAGAAATTATTGGAGAGTGCCGCAGGTGTAGCATTGTCCTCTGGTTTGATCCAGGTCTCTGTCAGGGCTATGATGTTTAGACTTAAATGACTAGTAATGGAAGTAATGAAATCAGCTTTGTTGACAGCAGACTGACAATTCCAGAGACCAATAGAAAAAGAAAGTAGTGTATCAGACATAGGCAAAGTGCACAGGTTGATAGGATTGCGCTGCCTACAGTGTCTGATACATGGTTTGCGAGTGGTAGTGATAGTAGTGAACTGGAAACACATAGTAAGAATTGGTTATTAGAAAACTAAAACAGAAGTGAAACAATTAGTAGGAAAAAGGATAAATAAAAAGTAATACTTATGTCCCTTGCCGGTGTCCCTGCCCGGTGGAGTCGCACGGTAGAGTCGATGGTCTTTACACTCTTCGGACTTCACACGACGAGGGCTGCCGCGACCGCTGCCGCAGTAAACTAATCTTCTTTATACCCGTTTGACAAAATGGAAATTGAATTCAGCTTGACACACTTTCACGTTTATCACAACAAATAACCAAGCAAGCACAGACACTGAAAAAGGCACGCGATACAATACGAGACCAAACGCGATTTCAGCAAGTCTCAATACAATAAACAAAACAAGCGTTCCCTAGCAACGGCAACTGCGCTAAACACTAATGAGACAAGTAAATACACTTACGAGCTGCTTTTAACTTCTACTGATAGACTGCTTCTCTCAAAGAGTATTTCTTTATACTGTCTTCCGCTGGCGTTTGAACACACTTTCCAGTTTATCACAACAAATAGCCAAGCAAGCGCAGACACTGACAAGGTACACAATACAGTACGAGACCAAACGCGATTTCAGCAAGTCTCAACACAGTTGAGTTATTTAGAGTTATGTAAATACAGACTTTCCTTTACATCGCATCCTAACCAGGAACAACGTGACCATTGACACTGAAAGCAAAATTGTCAGCCAATCAGAATTATGTGTGTAATAAAGATGCATCCTAAGTGATGCATACATGATGCACTTACACTATACATAATGTACTCTGCCATTTGGAACAATAGTATTGTCTCAAATGAAACAATAAAAATTTGTTTGTTATTTCATGGAAGCTTTTATCATTGTCCACTGGACGGAAATTAAGTTTTAAATTAACCTGGCATGGAATAGAAACAAGCAAAATGGATACACTATACCTTGTATTTTCATGGCTTCTGTTATGATTCTTCAGATGGCATTTATACATCAACTTTTTCTTTGTAGAACTTGAGGGATTTGTGTTATAATATCCAATGTTTCCCAACTTCTTCAGTCAATCTCTTCTATTCCAGGTTTGATGTTTTAAAAAACATGAGCATCAGGATTTTAGTCCAATAAATTTCCGGTTTGGGGAGAGCTACCCAACAAAAACGCTACAGAATTATTAACCATGCGAGCGATAAAATGCAGTGTTGCTCATCACTGCTGCGACTGGTTGAGACAGAAACGGGCTGAATTCAGAATAACACACTAGCATTTACCGTTTTCCAGATATACAGCTAAAAGACAGATAGCTTTTATCGCCTGTTGCTTTGCCGTGTCATGTCTGACAGACAGTTACCAAACTGGTTATCCATAACCAAACCAAACAGTCAAACTAATACATAAACAAAGGCAAGATTCATCATTAAGAATACCCAAGAAAAAAAAAAAGTCTTTCATGTCTATCAAAGTTTTTTAATCTCTACTAGGCAAAACGGGCTGGTGTTCAATCAATCAGTTCCAGATTCACTTTTCATTTATTTATTTATTTTGGGCCGGTCCTCTACAGCAGTCTGCTTTAATAATACTCCCATCAGCAGATGCATTCAGCGGAGATTTCCAATTTATTTCTAATCAAGCTTTATCTAATATTCTCCAGACAGGCAATTAAAATTTCAGAGTACACCGAAAAGCTATTGCTCACTTTTTATTTTCTCCCAGTGTTCATTTAGAGTGTTATTTCATTAAAAACTCTCTCGTTGATGAGTTTGGTGCTATTTGCCGGCACATTTAATTACTATATTCAGCATCCTCTCCTGTTGAGAACCCTATCAGATACATTTGACTTTCTTTCCATTTAAAATACCTTTATGAGACAGTGTCCAGGGTCAGAAATCTACTTTAATTACTCAGACACCAAAAAATGAATCTTCACCACAATCAGTTACATCTTGTACAACATTGTCCAGACCATGGGTGTAATTTAAGAAATCTCTGGATGTGTGTAGTGTATCAGCTGTGATCCTCTCCCACTGCACAGTTTTATCACTAACAGTACCTTCATTGAGTACTAGCTAATCCGATTATAGTTTATAGTGGGTCTTACACTAACCTCGGTTTTTCCACTAAGATAGCATGTGACCGGAAGGGTGTAATTGGAAAGGCTGAATTTGTCATTAGAAGTTATAATGAGATTCTCCTAGTGAAACATAGAAGCTACAAGCACCATAAACAAGCAGCAGAGTGTTTGCAGCCCTCTCAATGTGGATTAACCATCTGTAATGTTTTATTAGATTCATCATTTGTTCCCGGCAAGGAGGAAGATCATGTCCTCTTAACCCTTCATGAGTTATACATGTAGGTGAAATAAATTTAGCTATGTTTTAGCATTAGCATTTTGTTTAAATGCCTGCTGCTTCCTGACAGTCAGGTGACAGTAGCCTAGTCTTAACAGTTTCAACACCCCAAAAATCTCTGAGGTGGTTTTGGCCTTTGTGGGGTGTTTATGTTAACATGCTAGATAAAACTAGGTCACTGTGACTGTCAGGAAGCAGCGGGCTTTTCAACAAAATGCTAATGCTAAAACATAGCTAAATTGATTTCACCTCCATCATGAAGAGTTGAGAGGATGTGACGGTCCTCCTTGCCGGCAGCAAATAGTTGTCATACATCTTTGGATTCCAAAAATACTAAAGGAAATCTATAAGGGAAAAGAAACTGCATTCAACAAAACAACAACAAAACAGAAGCTAGATTCTTCTAAAAAAATCACTAAATCACTTACTATCTACCTAGGAATCATTATTTTTATGTCATTTCACATTGTTTTACATGTCAAAAGCATTAAGTTTTTTATGTGTAAAACATTTTAATGTTAAGTAATTCATTAAGAACAACAAAAAAGACATAGCCGCTTAGCCTGTTAGCACTGCTAATATGAAGCTGTCAGTGACTCATTGATATGACCTTTAGATAATGCTTAAGATCCAGTAACGCAACCTCAATATCATCAACATGACTTCAGGAAGTCTGTGGAGACCTGCTGCCTCTCAACAATCACAAAGAAAACACCATCTACTACTATGATTGCAGTTTTGCTGACATCCTAAAGAGGCAAGTCAGTCAAATTCCATTGAAACAATAAATTCAGTTACATTTAGATACAAGTCATGCTGGCTGCTGATATGTAGAAGCAGCTGGTATTAACGATCTCTGTGATTAGTTTGCCAATAAACCACTCGCTTCTGTTCAAGCGAGGGGAGCGAACAGTTCTAATGTGGTATTGATTTGGACGTTTGGCTTAAAATGTGTATATGATCACAATTGCTAATGAACCAACATGATGCCAAAGCCCAATTAAAATAATTAAATAAATAAAACTACTAACATTTGCTACTGTATAAAAAATTAAGGTAACACTTTACAATAAGGTTTCATTTGTTAAAATTAGTTAATGCATTAACTAATGAACAAATATATTTTTACAGCATTTTTTTAAAATCTTTGTTAATGTTAGTTAAAAATGTTCATGTTCATGTTAATTCACAGTACATTAACTAATGTTAACAGATACTTCATATTTTAATAATGTATTAGTAAGTTTTGAACTTAATATTAACTAAGATTAATAAAAGCTACATAAATATTGTTCATGTTAACTAATATAGTTAATTAATTTTAACAAATGAAACCTTATTGTAAAGTGTTACCAACATGAATATTAAATAAACCCTTAAATGTGAAACATGTTCCCTACCATATGGCTTTCCATTGTTATCATAAAGGACAGACCTGCTAAAGCAGCGATCACTTCAAGTATGAATCCATAAAATATACAATTATTTATTACAAGCCCAATTAATTTTTGAAAATAATTGAGTGGTAAAATTAGACTGTTTCTCAGAATAAGGATGACACTAATGCCAATAATATAAACAAGTGCACAACACTGGATGTTTGTTTTCATCAAAAATATGAATGAAATATTTTCATGATGCCAATATATTAGTTATAGTTAGCTTATTAGATGCAGATATTGCTGTGAGGAAAATAGAGGCCTAGTCAGCAGTGATATGACTACTTAAAATGAATACACTTCTGGTAGAGGTTCTTTATTTATTGTACTTTATGGCGACCGATTTTGACTTATTTGGTATGTACCCAAAAAATCAATGCAATCCTGTTATTGAAAGGGTCATTTTGACTCCTTCAGTGGGGGAGATTGTGTCCTCCCTCTTCCTACACCCCTTTTTTTAACATCTCAGGTAGTGCTGGTTGGAGGGCAGCCTTTCCAGACTGTCTTCAGGCCCTTGGTGTTTAATCAGAGACTCTGATTTCATGCACTGCTTCACTTTCACTGCATCTGTCTTGCTTATGGCAAGACAGGGGTGAAAGCAGCCCGGAGCTTATGTGAAAATTGTGCCTGCGAGGGGAAGAGTACAATGCGTGCCAGGGGTACAAGATATTACAAGCAAAACACAGACTCGCAAACACTTATACACAAACACACATGCGCACATACACAAATCACGCCCTAAGTACTGCACGCTTCTCGCCTATTTAGGGCGACCGTGTCCAGCAGTGGATTTGAATATGCATGACTCTCCCAGAATCCCTTGCAGCGCAGCCGCTGTGCCTAGTGCGCGTTGGCCCACTCACAAAACTATGGAAAAACAAGCATCTCATTTGAATACTTTACCAGCATATCCTGTCACAGACGATACATACTTAGCCATGAAAGGACATTATAATTTGGAAAACAGCAGGATGTAAAAAACAAAGTTATCGTAATGCATACATTGTATTTGACATTTGGCTACACATCACATTACAGTAGGTGTTTATCGCCTCTGTTGTACTTACGAGGAGTGCAAATACTTACCAAATGAGGCTTGAATATGTTAAGATGGAAATTTTTAGCTTGGTTTGTTGTCAGGATTACTTTCAATACTTTGCTAAGTGTATTTCAGATCATATCAATGAGAGCACAAGCTGTGTGAAAGCGGTCAACGCAGGGTTGAGCACAAAGTCAATCTTAGCCCATGGCAGTGCATTAGATATTACTTTCAGATCAGCAAATGTCTTTTTGCATTTGGCAACATTGAAATATTGTCAGAATAGCGCAGTTCAGTCTGACCCTGCTCTCTCACATGACTTCTAGACAGTGTTTCAAAACCAAACAAGTGACCTGCCCTTGACTGCAATGATTATCAGTGTTTTTAACCATTTAAACTCTCTAAATGAGTGTTTATAATCTTATACAGATTATGCTTATAACAAATCCTTTACCAAGGAGAAGTCAAAACGGTTTAAGCAAAACCTGAACAGCACACTTAGAGCCTGTTATCTTGATTACTAGTGGCCTATGTCTGTTCACAGACGATTTAAATGCATTTTTCTTCAATTGTCAGGTTTTTATGATTTTATAAGGCTGTACATCCAAAAAAAAAAAAAAAAAAAGAGAGAGAGAGAGACAGACAAAAAATTAACTAATCACACAGATTTCTGTAATCATTCTCAGTTAATCACACCTAACATTAAAAATGCACTTTTCTTTTATTGTCAGGTTTTTTAATCATTTTATAGGGCTGTAAATCAATAAAAAAAAAACAAAAAAAACAAAAAAAAACAAAAAAAAAAAAACAATTAATCACCCAAATTTCTGTAATTAATTGCAATTAATCTTGCTTAACACTTAAAATAAATACATAAATAAATAAATTTACTGTCACACTTAATTTCCAAATTAATAAATTAACGTGGAAACAACATAAAGACAGTATTTAAAATATTTGAGGGGGGGATTGATCCTGATACAATGTTAATATTGCAAGTATTCATATATATAGTAGTCAACATTTGAAGTGGATCAAAACCTTCCATCAAAGTTGTCCTAAAACCAAAACAATAGTCAAGTCAAGTCAAGTCACTTTTATTTATATAGCGCTTTTAACAATACAGATTGTGTCAAAGCACTAAACAGTATCAAATTGGAGGATAGAGTGTCAGTAATGTATAATAATAAGATTAAACACTCAATTTTCAGTTAAAGGCATTTCATTATTGAATTCAGAGATGTCATTGTCTAGCTCAGTTTAGTTTAAATAGTATCTATGAAATCAAATTGATGATAATCGTTAGAAATTAAGTGTCCCCACTTAAGACAATACCCGTTTTTGTCTTAGGACAACTTTGATGAACTTTTTTGATCCACTTTAAATGTTGACTGCTATATTTCCACACTCATACCTGCATGTCTTATCCTAGCCCTATGATTTGATAATGTGTGTTTTTTTTTTGTTTTTGTTTTTTTTTTTTTAGTAAATGTGTACAGTCATGAAAACATGAAATGTGACTGGTTTGTAAAGTAGTTCAATAATTTCACTTGTTGTAAAATTGAAAAAAGGCCAATGTCTATCATGTTATTGTTGTTAAACTGGAAACCAAGTTGTGTATAGATGATTCTGTATTTGCCAGTAATGAGCTGAGTCTCAGGATTTGGAGAAGGGGGAAAAAAAAAGCTTTACACTGTAATTGTTAGGGAGTGTATTTTACAAAATTATTTGAATAGGCCTAGTTTTACAATCATTATATCCTGCCTGCCAATTACTGCACTTCATTCCAAACAGCCTATGGGGTCATAAACTATACATTGGGATCACCATGAAAATTCATAATGCTATCACAAGAACACCAGGTCTCCAGGACAAAACAATGACACAACAGTCAGGGTGCCAAAGTTACCACAGTTGTGAAGCCCTCACGCAGAGAAGTCCAGCCAGGTCACAAGAAGTGTGCCAGAACCCGAAGAGCAGCACTATACAAGAGCATCTACGTCTGAATTTCCAAAACGCTAGCAGGCTAGCACTCCCAGGCTATCTCCTGCAGTCCCCGTGCAGAAGTGGCTAATTAAATACTAATGTAGGAATAAAATCTTAATGAGAAACACAAGCTCGCAGCAGAGTTTGGCAGCGGCCAGCCAGCTCTTATTAGGTGTTCTCGCCCATATGTGCTTGGGTGAAGTACCCATTAGCGCTGTCCCTGATGGAGCTCCCTCCATGTTAGCATTAGCCTGCTGCGACTAGGACGCCCACAATTTTCCCCCCAAAACTTGGCAGCCGAGCACCAAGGAGAGCCCCGCAATGAAATTTCTTTGCCTCCGTAAATATTTTATGCAAATGAAAATTTAATTCTTAATTCTTTGCTTAGTTTAAGCAATTTCCCCCTGTAAGTAGTGTGTCTGCAAAGGAGATTACAACATTTGCTGGTTTGTTTATAATTTAATTTTTTGATGTCAGGGCTGGCGGAGGCTAGAGACGGAACACCTGTGAGTGTTTATAATGTCCCATCTCTCTCACAGCTGTTCCTTTTCAAAACACCTCGCCAGTGTAATAATTTCATAAAATTTCATGATTTACCATCTGCTAGGCCCCAGCTATAAGCACATGCAATGAGCATTTGTATGGCGCTAGGCCCAGAAAGGTACAATAACTGTATATTTTAACTTAATAGCTTTTCCGGGGCATGCAAATTTCTGCTCGGCAGATTGCTGGGATGTTATACGCCATGCGATGGGCCAGCTTCCCTCGCCAGTGTCATTTTGTTTTCTCTCTATTCTCTCACGCTTTATCTGACGTCCACAACAAATACGATCCGTATTTCAATGTGCGCTTGGCCCACGTCAAAATCGAGATATCAAACTCGAGAAGAAAGAGGGACAAGGTAGGAGGTGCGCGCAGATCATTTCCTTTTTAGCATATAATGTCTGTGCATTTGGGTAATTAAAATGATTACTATAACAATTAAAGCAAGTAATTAGAAACTAATTACACTGGCATTTTTTTGATTACAGGAGGAGATGAAAATAGTGCTCAAAATTAAATTCATTGCATATTCATGGAAATGAAATTAAATAGTGCTGGGTGAATGAGATAATAGGGGCGGGAGGGGAGGGTGGGATTCGGGGGGGTTTGTTCACTAGAACAAGCTGTTGCTAATGTTTCCAGCCGAGATTTTGCTAAATCAGTGATAATCTTTTAATGGCCTTAAAAGGAGTTAATATTTGGAAGACAGTCAAAAGCATTGGGGGTGCATTTTTGTTCTTTCTCTCTCTCTTGCTTTTTTTTTATTCTATCAATTCACTCATTCTCTCACCCTCTCTCAGATTGATAAAACCTACCAGCTGTGGCACAATAGAAAACATTTAATCATTATCTAGTCAAATGGAGCTGGAGAAGAAGGGGCTTCCTTGCTATCTCTCTGTTTCTCCATGCACAGCTATGGATTAAATTAAAGAATTGCACTCATTTTTCCATCTCCCCCTCTCTCTTTTGCCTTTTCCATTTCTCTCTCTCTCTCTCTCACGAGCACCTTCATGCCTTTGGCTGCTGCCACGATCATGTAATGAGATTCTTCAGATTAAATAGATTTCCTGTTAAACTCGGGGCTCAGCAGATAGGGTGTCAAGAATGAATGGTTATTAACATTTAAATATATCACAGAATAAGAAAGAGTAAGGGAAGCAGTGCAGGAAGATGAGAGGAATAGAAAGAGATACTAAGGAAGGACAGGAGTGGCAGCAAGAGGGAAAAAACAACAATATGAATATTTCATTGTTGTTGAAGCGTGGTGGATTCTGTTTTGTCTGCCTTCCGCTACATATTCCTGCAAAAAAACAAACAAACAATGGTGACACAAAACTAATTAGAGAGATGCAAGTGGGCTGTATTTAACTAAGAGCAATTAACGAGTCCTATTTATGTTGACCCGCACCATTCACCTGTATGCCACACTCAAAAATAATTGTGCATATATTACTGTATATACACACTTGTCCAAATGGACACAAACAAACACTTGGGTTGCCAAATATAGCTGAGGAAAACAAGAGACTTTTCTGTATATGCCATTTGAGATTTATGTAAACTATTGGTGGCAGGTGACAACTGACCACACTGGAAACAGAAAGTTTCAACAGAGTTACAGTGCATATCTGCAGCTATGAACTGTATGTGTATAAAAACAGACACAACTTGGCTGAATCAAATTCAATGCAATCAGATTATGGAAAACTGACATAAAATTTTGTTGTCATACAAATAAATTAATTTAAATATTATATTATATTATATTATATTATATTATATTATATTATATTATATTATATTATATTATATTATTATTTTTATATGGAAGTCAATAGACACCAAAATTAATGTTATATTATTATTATTATTATTATTATTATTATTAATAATTAATTTAATTAATCAATTAATTAATTAATTTATTTATTTATTTTCATGGAAGTCAATAGACAACAAAACTGTTTGGTTACAGGTTAGAATTTTCATGTTTGGGTGAATTATTCCTTTAACGATTTAATTTTAATTAAATTGATTTATATTTTTGGATTGATTGATTGATTGACACTTGCAAAAGTCAAATGCACAAAATGTTCTCAGCTGTTTGGCTGTTAGATACAAGTTAAACTGTATCCCATATGAAAATAATACAGAACGCAATACTATTCAATTAAATTTGGGACTCCATATTATATGGGACATGTGGCAACCCTAACAAGCACATGCACACAAACACACACTCGCGTCTTCCCTTTTGCCTCTCTTTCTCATCGCTGTCTCTTCCTCCCTCTCTGCTGTAGATTATTACACAAGATTAATAATGTAAATTTCACTGCCTGGCTTGCCTGAGAAGACCATGCTTTCATAAATGGATGGCCCCACCATCCATCACCTCATTTTTTCCAACCCTGTCCTTTTTCATTTTTCACCATTCCTTTAGGAGAAAAAAAATATAGGAGTGGTGGAGAAGAGACTAAAGTAAAGAGAGAGAGAGAGAGAAACACCTAACAGAGGATTGCACTTGAAGTGACTGCCCAATGTGACTGGACTGTCTGACTAGAGGTTAGTGAGAGCTAGAGGCAATGTGTTAAAGAAAGGGATGACAGGCCAGAGGTCTGCAACCTTTTTCAGGTGGATAGAGGGCAGGAGAAAGAACCCTTGCTATATGTTATATAAAAGTAAGTATCACATTTTAAGCTTATCATAGTACCTTATTAATGTATTTACACAATTTATGGGACTTACATTGTAAATCCAATAAACTAATGATTTGTATCTGTACTGATTTGTCATTTGAACTGATTTATTGTTGCATATGTGTAAATTTGCACATTGACATTTTTTTTAAAGAAATATATATACTTGTTTTTCTAAAAACACATTGTCCAATAGCAACACCAGCAGGTAAAGTTAAAGTCTTTGCACGACCTGAAGTTTTATTCATATCCAGTGTATGTTTCGTTCACACTTGAAGCCAGAGGGCGCTCTTGTGCCAAAAGTCCAAAACTGCCTTATAGAAGTAATAACTTATGATGTACCAGGAAAGCCCTAATATGGACAAAGGCATTGAGCTATCACTGTAGCTAAGCTAAATAAAAAAAAAAAAAAAAACAGAAACTTTTGGACTGATGAAATGGGAAGACAATAAACACACAAGTCCTATATCTATAATATTGCTTTCTCCAGTGATTATTGTGACATTTTTATAAGCTGTTTAAACTCTCATTCTGATGGTACCCATTCACTGCAGAGGATCCACTGGTGAGCAAGTGATGCATGCTAATTGCTCATGTTTCTTTGTTTCTGTTAGATTATAGGCCTACTGTGCCATTATACTGTACTGCCTATAATTACTGGTCTAGTAAGCTATACACTGGTGTTTGTAGATTAGTTTTCATGGTGTATATACCATGTTTCTCTATACATTTTGTTCAAAATGATTTAATTGCAGTAGTTGTCTGTTACAAGATTTGCCTGAATTATATACTGACTGGAAATTCTGTTTTTGCCATGCTTACAATTTTGGGTGATTTTCAGAGTTAATAGACTATCAAAAAATTATCATTGCAAAAATCAATTGCTATAGCGCACATATTTTTATACACACTGAAGTAGTGTGCAGATGGCGCTGTTATAGTTTATTTTGTAGTTTAATTTAACAAACAACATGTCCTTCAAATGTCATGCATAGCCTACAATTTTTGTCAAATACTAAGGGTCTTTACACAAAATTAGTATTTTATAAATACAAAAGTATTTTATATTTCAGGAAGGAATAATTGTACATTTATTTATTTTATAGGCCTATTAAGCATTGCAACTATTAATTGTCACTATTTTGTTATATCAGTTTCAAAATATATTAATATATACTATGGATATATTAATATATTAAAAGTATATAGCTAAACGTGTAGATCACGTCATCATATTCAAATGTTATACGTTTTGTTTGATCTGTATTGAATTTTGTGAACAAATTTTTTGTGAACGATTTTTTTCAAGTGAAGTAAACTTCTCAGATACCTGCTAAGTGTGTAGGATGAAGTATACACTGCGTAGGAACCTTCTGAATGGATCACATGATCGGAAGTTAAAACGTTGAAAGTACATTGAAACGCGTATGTGAGAAGCAGCACTTTATAATAATACGTGTTTAATACAGTTTCAGACAGACTAGGATGTCGGTATTTGAATACTCAGACAAACACACGCTTAATTTTATGTAGCACGTCATATTGAGGATGTTGTGCAACTTAGCTTGTGGCTTTCAGTATTTTATTTTTTTTTTTACATTCTTCCGGTAAGACAACCACAAGTTTGCATACACTGGAAAACACTGAGGATGATTTACTACAGTTTTCACTAAGTAATTGGTAATAAAGTTCACAAATAATTTAAAAGAAACAGAAAAGTGACACATTGAATTAAACATGAAATTTTTAAGAAGAAAGACCAAAATAGTATTTTCTTGTAAAACGTACTCCAGCAATCTGTTTATTTAAAGCTTATAAATTTTATTTTACAGTGTATATTACCACAATCCTTTACCCTGATTTACCCATGATTTCTAAATTGCCTAAAATGTCTGGGTTTTGGCTTTGTTTTCATATTTATGTGATATCTACATTATGTGTACACATATTTGCTTTTCTTTAACCATTCTCTGTAGATCCCACCTTTTTGCATGCAATGATTGGTCGATTATGTAAAATGCCTGCACACTATTGGTCAAACTAATTTTTCAGTCATTACCTTTAACAATTATAAAAATGAAAGGAAAACAAAGCCAAATTCTGCAATTTTTCAGCAATTTAAAAATCCGAGGCTGACATGTCCAGACACAAGGGACATATGGTCACCCTAGGTAATGGTTCTTTAACACATGCACTTCCAGGGAACCTGAAATCAATATATGGCATTGGTATAACTGGCAACAACGCACTGGTATAACTATTGTTTAAAATGAACTTGTTAAATATTGACTTGGTAATACATGGTTCTCCTACAGTCATTTTCAGTCATATTACCATTAACTCATATTTGCCTGCTTTTTCCAACTCAAGAGGACATTAAGCAGAATGTCCTGATCAATGGGAGACAGCCACAAGTGCTACTTGAGGCTGTAAAACATACAGTATATAGACTGTTCAGGATTATTTAAGACACATATGCAGTAATGACATATGCAGTAATGACTGTGCTCATTGTTCCTGTCAGAATGTAGATGGTATTTGGCAGGAGATTTTTGCCCACAATCTCAAAGAATCCCACAGAGTTCGGCACCGTCTTGGATATCTGTATGTTTTTTTGTTCTTTATAATACATATGTGTGAATAGGGTTCATATTATCTATATATCATATATCATCTTCTTTACATTTTCACGTCCTCCTTTTATGCCATAGGTCAGATTAATTCACAAGTCTTCAAAAAAAATTTCTTCCTACCAAATCGCTTTTTTTATACTGGTCATCCCAAGTTACATTACAATTTCCATTTTCGGTCTTTTGCACCCATAACACTGGAGTTTTCGGTTTGACTACAGAAAATGGAAAACACATGTAAACATGTCAGATAATTTGAATGAAACTTTTTAACTTTAAACTTTTTTAAATTTAAGAACTAAACTGTATGTAAATTCTATGTTATCCACAAAATCATAAGGAAAAATAATAACAATAACTTAAAGACAACATTTATACTCACTGAAATTTTCAGTCATCATGAATGTTTTGCTTAATAATACAATTGTTCCTTCCAGAAGTGTAATATTGAAGGTCTCACTTACAACAAACCCTTGCACTTTAATTTTGCACTCACAATTGTCACTGTGATTACTTCTCTTAAAGATGCATGTATACTTTGCATGAAACCTGCAATTTAATAGATATTCATGTCAACTGATTGTTAAATGAACAGCAGTACATTTAATTATGGAGGAACTACAGGCCTGTACAAACACTCACATATTTAATACAGAAAATTCACTCTATTTTCTTGACTGAATAACTTTAATAATAACTTAATTACTGTTGCAATATAAATATAGATAATTCTTAAGAAAATACGGCTTAAAAAACACAGACAAACACAGATGATACATGTTCTCTATGCTCTGTCTGGACTTTTATGTTGAAGTGTTTCCTGTGCCTTGTTTGTAGTCTGTTTGTAGTCCGTTTGCATATTGGTTCCCTGTGATTAGGTTCCCCAGGTGTTTCCCATTTACCATGCCCCCTTGTTATCCTGTTAAGCTCATCCCTTTGTGTATATATAGTGCTTGTGTTCCATGATGTTTATGTTCGTGTTCATTTGTCTTTGCGTTCCCCAGCTCCTAGTGTCCTGTATGTTTTGCCGTTTCTTTATTAAACACTCCCTGCACTTAGATCCTCGCCTCTGCCTGCTTGTTCATCCATGTAACAAAAGATAAATCATTGCAATCGTGTGTTTACTGTCTTCATTCTTTATCAGTCAGAACATCTCTATCTGCATGTTATTTAGCTGTAGTGATCTCTGATGCATTTGTCCACATAAGGGATTTCCTGAAACATAAGTTTAATACTTATATGAGCCTCACTTGTGAAACAGACATTACATGAGAGTGTTTAATGCACCATAATGCTCACATCAGATCATTTTGGGTAAAAATTGAAAAATAATAATAAAGTACTTTGTACTCAGTAACTTGAGTAGTTTTTCAGCAAACTACTTACTCTTACTTGAGTCATATTATTTTTCAGGACTTTTACTTGCACTCAAGTAAATTATTCCTTTTTTACTTAAGTACTTTTTTTTTTAGTACTCTTTCCACTATACGGTGGGTATACGCAAATATTGATCCTTAGAAGTCACAATACACAAACAGTCCTAGGCAAAAAGTAAGCATACGCCATTTACTTGCATATGGCCCCGACTACACCTCTGGAATAGAGCTACATTTCTGTGAGAGTGACATCAGCATATAAATATAGATATTTTATATCTAAGTATACATAGAGAGAGAGAGAGAGAGAGAGAGAGAGAGAGAAACATTGTTAGCGAAACAAACACTTACCGTAATAAAATGCATGGCACTTAAGAAATGTGGAAAACATCCTGTACATCCTATAAAAACACATATCATCTCATACATCTTCAAACAATTACATGTTACAAACTAAAATGATTCATTGTAAAATATAGCCTAAATGTTACGTTTTCATACCTTTTGACTGTATTTTACAGTACACTGCATTTTCTGCAAAGTAAAAATAATAAGACAAGTTTAGTAACCACTCTGTAGGCAAATTAAACACTGTTAAATACGGTTTAAGTCACAAACACATACTAAGCCCAATAAGTAGTTTAAGCCTGCTTCATATCGAATGCAATCGAACTTTCCTGGAACACACACAGCAGTTCTACAGTTCCACTGAATCCCCTACTGGTTGAGACTGTGCTGCTCTTGACAGACACATGCTCACACTGCTCTCTAGCCTGCTCAAATACCACACCGGAATTCCACAGAAAACCAACAAAGCTCATATCAGCGATAAACAAGCAAGATTAGTTTTCATTATAATGTGTTATGTATGAGACAGTCAAACGCAAAGGAAATCATTATGCAATGCTCGCAAAAGGAAGCTAAAATTAGACTGCATCTCGGAGAAATATTTATGTAGTTGGTTTTAATACCTCTTCTTATTTCAGTTTCAAAATGTCAAAATTACTGTAATACTTCAGTTTGAAAATGAACATATTAAAATGTTCTGGTATTATATTATTATTTTGTACATTTCTCCAACACATTTTCAGTAGTGCAGACAGACAGAGGTTTATTTTAAAAACAGAATGAGACATATGATACGTGTATGTTCTCTCTCTCTGTCTCTGGTATGGATAGATTTATTGATTGATATGCCAAAAGATACAAGTCATAACATATAAAGTCACACAAAAACTTTCACAATACAGCATGGCCTACAGGCAATATCCCAGCAAACATCTGTACATTGAAAACGAGTATGTGAGAATCACTTTACAGTAATATGTGTTTAATACAAACATGTTTTGATCAGACTAGGATGTCGGTATTTGAATACTCAGACAAAAGCACGCTTAATTTGATGTATCATGTCGTATTGAGGATGCTGTGCAACTTAGCTTGTGGGTTGAGGTATTTTTGTACCTTCATTCGGTAAGTTAACTGCAAGTTTGCTTGTACACTGAAAAAAATGGAGTATGACATTAAGCAGAATGTCCCGACAAATGGGAGACAGTCACAAGTGCTTCTTGCAGACCATGTTGAGCAACAGCATCATCAGTGCATCTCAGGTCGTAGCAGTACACAAGCCTTGCTGTGAGACCCATGGAGATATGAAGAAAACCCACCTACTGAGATTTAGCCAAATTCTGATGAATCACGTGTTTATGTAGTATTTATTTTGCACTAAAGACAAAATGTGAAAAAAGCAAAACTATTATTTCTTTAGATTTAGTACTTCTATGTCTCAGACCTGGAAATTGTATATCAGTTGTATATAGGTGTCCAACTTGAATTACTATGTGGCAGACATATTATGATGATTTCATAATGTCATCAACGCTCATCTTCAACCCTTGTTCACGCACATCAGAAAAGGCATGTCTGAAGAGGATGGAATCAAGTATTATCCCTTGGTTAGTTGAAATCTGCATCTAAATGATAAAATGCACCAAATGTAAAATGCTTAAAAACACTAACTTGATGAGATTCATACTTGGCTTTAATAAATAGAATATTGATTACATTGTTAATATTTTTTATTTTTATTTTTACTATTGTGTAAGTAATGTTTATTTAACCAAGAAAATATGATTGGGACATTAATTTACATTTGGTTTAATTTAAAAAAACAAAAACAAAAAAAAAAACAACTTTGTGGTCTTTGCCTCCACATTTCAGACATTTATGACTTTCTTCTGTTGAGCCCAAAAGTATCTATACACAGAAAGTCAATTGTCTCTGCAATAAAAGTAAAATGAAAGTAAGCAAAAACAGATGAATCATTCTTTAAATATATTCCTTTTGTTTTCTGCAAAAGAAAACACCCCTGCTGTAAAGTATAATGTTTTATCTGGTTAATATTTAGTGAAATGCAATGAAAATGAACCATCTCAACTGCGCAAGGTCTGATAGCAGTTTTGTATCCCATCTCAAACGTTTACACAGGCAGAGGGGATGTCAAGAGGACACAAAATGCTAATAAATAAATATGAGTTTTATGTATAACCATCACGGCTGCGGTTAGCGGATAGTCCTCTGTGTTTAGTGCTTCCTGCCCTTAAGTGGATATGTATGATAAAACATGGAGTGAATAAATAAACAGTGACAGGACGATATCTGGATTTCATATCGAACGTGAAAATCCGTGGAAAATTGTCACTCAACATATTCATATTGGAAGTCCTTTTCTTCTCAGTCGGCTGAACAAATAATACCACAGATGGTACAAAGCGGCATGCCGATATTTCAAATAAAAGGCAGATTTTTCCATAAGCCAGCCATGTCCATGGGCAGACAGGTGTGCTATTTACATAACACTGAAGCCTTGGCGGAGATCGCCTTCTGTAAGTAAATGTCACCCATCCCGTCTCATTGGCAGATCCGGCAGCTACACCACTGACATCCATCAAAATTTAGCCTGTTCTAGCCGCTGATGTATCTGTCTCGATCAACACCAGCTCAGGGGTGCAAATAGCACCAGGGATGTTTGTTTCTGAAAGGGGCTTGGAAGGAGCTGAGTAAATGTTGTTTCTCATAGCCTCTCCTGTCAGTCCAGAGAGGGGGAGCTCCCCTGTCCTTCACGGGTTTGGATATTAGTACACGTGGACGGATCATGTCTTTCAATGATACAGATATGCTGAACATGAAAGCTTGTATAGTCCGGACGATGATGTCAACCTGTCAGAGAAACATCATATCCGTGAAAGCCGTTTAGCTGAAGGATACTGAGACATTTCAGTTGGAATAACACTGTGCATTTTTGGGGTCAGATCTATGGCCAGATCTTTTAACTTTTTTGTCCTATCTATTAATTTATTCAAAAATACAGAAAAAAATACATGCAGTAACTTTAATACAACTTTTCTATGAGAAGCATGTTTTTAGTTTCTGAATTAAAAATAATTTTGAAATTTTTTGGAAGTCAAGAAATGTCAAGGTGATTTAGCTGAAGTGATGTGATTATGATTTTTTTTTTGTTTGTTTTTGTTTTTTGTTTTTTTGTTTTTTGAAAAAGGTAACCTTAAGGAATTAGGCATACTATTTTACAAGAATTTACAATCAATCAAACATTTATTCATTTTAAAAAGTAAAAATTATACAAAAACAACAACATCCCACACACTATCTCAACTTGCAAAAATATATTGGTTTTTCTGTTGTTGTTGTTGTTGTTGTTGTTGTTTTTTGTTTTTTTGCAACATTTCAGTCCATGATCATCATCAAGCATTCACAATCACACACAAACACACACACACACACACACACACACACACACACACACACAAAACATAAATACATACTGTGTCTGGTGACTTTGTTGTAGCCTAACCTAAAAATAAACTTCTTCACTGCTTATTAATATTTGACAAAGCTTTGTCTGTAAATTCATGCTTTGTGCAACCAACATGCTGAAATATGATTATTTAAATAAATAAATAAATAAATAAATAAATAAATAAACTTTTATTTGTGAATGACATCTATGATATTTGTGATCTTAACAATGATATTAAATAAATAATTATTCATAATATTGGTAAAGAAAAAAAAGAGGTTTCCACTTAAAAATATTTTTAAAAGTTTCTTGAATATAATTGTGTACTCTCATGTTTTTAAGGTTTTAAGGAAAATATTTTTTGCTTGATGACATTATTAGCATCTTATATCTTAATGTTGTGAAACCAACATGAATACAAGTTTAGTTTATAGATTTTATTATTATAGTTGACAGTCTTATATATATTATTGACCAAAATAACTCATATTATGGAAGTAAAACTGCTTTACAAACTTGCATTGATCATGAGCATCATGGCTCATGTGCCCTAACCACTACGCCACAACTCCATTCCCCTAATTTGTGATTAAATCATGATTTAAACCAACCCACTGAGCTGATTCGATGCTGGCTGAACGACAACAGATATGTTTACAAAGCTCTCACCCTGAGGTATATCCATTCTGGCTCCAAAACTTGCTTCTTCGTGCCTTTTCCTTCCAGCTCTGCATTATTTAAATGACACGTTGGCTGAGAGTGGCTCTTTTGTCCCTGGAGTTTGAAGGCAAGCAGCTCATCGTTCATGCCTGTGATTTCTGTATGAGCTCCATGAGTGGGGCGGCAGGTGTGGCAGCGGCTGGGCCCCGGGTGAGGCCTCTCTCCCTGGCTTCACTTGCAGATCGGGCCCCGACGCCTAATAAGTAGGGTGTGTAGCGACTGGTCCTCTGTGAGGAGGGTTATAAAGCACTGTTGGCCTCCAGGATGGCAGAGTGCTCACTCCTCCATCGCCCCCTGGGCACCCGGAGAGAGAGTTGGAGATGGAATTTCGGATCTCTCATGGTCTCTTGTTAGCATACAGCACGCAACATGTGATGCAATAACCCGTTCACTTTGCTTATGCAAGAACCCTACACTGCTGACGGTGCTGAACAGCTGAGGTCATTATCGAATCATAAACTAAATGATAACCTTTGAAATGATCTGCAGTGTGGTATGCGGGGGCTATAGGTAATCTGTTATGCTGATTAGTGATTTGTGAATATGAGTGACCAGGACCCTGATGTATTGTACTCAGAAATATTGAGCGTGTGTGTGTGCGTGAAGCTTGACTGGCCCTGATCTCCTCCCAGCACTAAAAAGCTGTAGGAAAGAACAGATGGAGAGGCTAACCACGCAATTATCCTCAACTGCCCGATCATAACTGTTTGGGATGCGATGTGTTTTCATTATCCGTGCTGTAAACTACAGGGATAAGCATATTCTTTCCTTGGATTCAAAGAAAAACAATCCGTACACACAAACAACACATTGAAAGGGAGTGTTACAGTTAGGGTTTGTAATAATAAATATAACAGCAACTACTACTACTGCTACTACTAATAATAGCAACAACTAAAAAAAAAATTAATTAAAAAAGCAACTGCTACTACTACTATTTTATATTATTATTATTATTATTATTATTATTATTATTATTATTATTATAAATATATGTTCAGTTTTGAATAAAAAATAGTTTTAATTGACAAACAAATATGATTACCACAATAAATCTAACATTTAACATGTCTTTGTCTTCATTATAATAATAAAAAAATAATAAAAAATAAATAAATAAATAAATAATAATAATAATAATAATAATAATAATAATAATAATAATAATAATAATTATTATTATTATTATTATTATTATTATTATTATTATTATTATTATTATTATTATTATGATTATATGTTTAACTTTGAATTTAATGGTTTTAATGGACAAATAATATTTTAAATAATAATAATAATAATAATAATAATAATAATATATTGATAATTGTTATTATTATTATTATTATTATTATTATTATTATTATTATTATTATTATAAATAAATGTTCAGTTTTGAATAAAAATAGTTTTAATTGACAAAGAAATTTGATTACCACAATAAATCTAACATTTAACATGTCTTTGTCTTCATTATTATTATTATTATTATTATTATTATTATTATTATTATTATTATTATTATTATATATTTAACTTTGAATTTAATGTTTTTAATGGACAAATAATATTTTAAATAATAATAATAATAATAATAATAATGATGATGATGATAATAATAACAATTATTATTATTATTATTATTATTATTATTGTCACGAATCTGGTCCATGCACTTCCGTTCACTCACCACCAGAGGTCACTTGTTGCACGTCACCCCCGGACTGAATTTCCCATCATCCACTGCACTGATCACAGCTGTCACCAATCACACATTGCACTGATTACACAGCTGATCCCATCAGACACGCTTTATAAACCTTGGACTTCCTCTCTGTCAGCGCCGAGTATTGTACGCACATATCTCTCTCCTAGCGGAGCCCACACAGTTGTCATAGTCTTGCCTTGGCTGTTTTCTCGTGTTTTGATTTATGCTCGTGTTTCCTGGATTAACCCTTTGCCTTGCCGTTCGGACTCTGTTTGCTCCTCGTTTGGATTATTGCTTGTGTACCTGGATTATCTCTCTGCCTTGCCCTGTTGGATATTGTTCGCCGATCACAGACCTACGCTTGCCCTAGGATTACTCTTTGTCTTGCCTGTGATATACCTGTTTGCCATTGTTTGACCCTTGCTTGTTTCCTGACCACGCCTTTGTAAATAAAAAAACTGGCATATGGATCCGCAAGTCTCTCGTCTCGTCGGCTCCGTAACTAATAATAATAATAATAATAATAATAATACATTGATTATTATTATTATTATTATTATTATTATTATTATTATTATTATTATATGTTTAACTTTGAATTCAATGGTTTTACTGGACTAATAATAATAATAATAATAATAATTATTATTATTATTATTATTATTAGATTAACGTTGAATTAAAATGTTTTTAATGAACAAAAAAAATTACCACAATAAATTTTACATTTAACATTCTTGTCTTCAACATGGTGTAACACACTGTAGTAAGTTGTAGATATCAAAACCAACATGCTATATTATTTTTAGTAGTAGTATAGTTTTAATCATGAATTAAAATTTATTTAATGCATCAATAAAATAAATTTGACATTATTTTTTTTTCATTTAACATGCTTGTGTCTTCAACTGGTGTCACAACTCACCCTAGTAAGTTATAGATATCAAAACCACTTGCAAAACCGCTGCAGATAAACATGCAAATATTATATAAGGTTTGAGGTACATAGCACAAAAAAATAAAATAAAAATAAAATAAAATAAAACCCTGATTTACAGATGCTGAAACAATGCATGTTACTCCCTGATGTCCGTATTGTAACAACACTTGTGTCGTCTGTCTCCTCATCTTGGTTACTGTAGTGACCTGAATTGGCGTCGGTGAACAGTCTTCAGAGTTAAACCAAGTGTCCAAAGTTTGCAGCTGTCTGAATTACTCTCATTTATGTATCCGACATCAATAGTTATCACATTTGTTGTGCAAACATCTCCCGATTTTAGTGGTCAGTTATATAGAGAGACAATAAGAATGCAGACCAAGCACTCATAATATTTTGCCACCAATTACTATTGATTTTACTATCACTTAGCTGCAGGATGTTGTTTTATTACTAATATATTTAATGTGCAAATCAATAGGAACACTTGTTTGGCTCATTCTTAAGACACTAATAAAATCAAACATCTCAGGAGTGAAATGCTAACCGCTCAGCAGAGGGCCAGAGCAGATGTGTAACGCAATAGTTTAAAGAGATGCCATATCTCCTGGCCGTCTCCAATGAAAGCGTCTGACAGGGCCTTTCCAAACACAGGGTTATTTCCCAGTGCAGTAGTTTTTAAATCAAGCCTCTCTTTTGGCAAACCGGCCCCATTAAGTTCACATCTCTGGATCAAATTGAAGCTGTCCAACTCATCAAACACAACAAACAATACTGTTTGCCCAGGTGCCATCTGTGCAGCGACTGAGTCCAGGCCAAAAAAAGCAGGCCTCTTGCTTGAGATTCAGGAATAATTTCCTCCGATATGCACTTAATGTTATGTTTATATTGTCTGGTGGATGGACACGGCGAGAGAGAACGTTTTGAGATCGGCTAATGCCATGTACTATCTCATTTTTCACCTGACAGCCCTGTATTGAACCAAGGACACACGATTCAGGCTTTTTAACGGCTGCCACATTTGCTAAGGACTGTGGGTAAGTACTGATAATCCAAGCTGTATAATACAACCAACCTTTTTAGTTGCTGCTGGAGCTTTTGCTCTAACTTTCACTAGCTTTAAAAGCATTTGGTAGCATCGGCGTGACAATTCATCATTAAAAATATATTCAAACGCAGGCCTTAAAATAATTCAGCCTGAAAAACAGTAAAGAAAGAAGGGCAACATGACAACACACAGGCCTTCCAGAAGACATATTACCAGACAGAGCACAAAGACAACGGAAACAAAGTGTACCCAATGTTTACGTAGGAAATTCGCGAAGATTTATTCACAGAGGGTGAGTTAGGGATATGAATCCACCCTCCATTTAAAGCAGTCTCTTATTCCCAGCAGCCCAGAGGGCTCTAAGCACGTCTAATTTCACCAACAGCTATAACTCTCCTGGAAACTACTGCTGCTCCTCCATGGTTAGATCAGTGTAATCTCCTTTCACATGAGGTAAAAGTTAAACACTTGAAATGTATGAAGGACTCAGAGCTTTGCTGATGAGGGAACAGCAGAAGGTGGATTTTATTTATGGATCCATAAGCAAAATCCATAAACATAAGTAGTGTGATCTCGTAACATTCAAGGAATCACTGTTTGTCTGTGTTAATCATTTTGAACTATTAATCCATTTTAATATCTCTTACTACTTTAAAAACCTCATGAACCCGATTAATGAAAATTCTATCATCATTTACTCAACGTCATGTGGTTCTAAACTTGTTTGACAGTACGTTTTTTTTTTTTTTTTTCCTATGGGACACAAACGAGGATATATTTAAAAAAAAAAAAAAAAAAAAAAGTATTTGGACCCCACTGAACGTGCAAAAAAAAGGTGAACTATTTTTAGATGAACTAAAAATTTTTGGGTGAACTATCCATTTTATAATGGTATATATTTTTATTTTTATTTATTTTTTTAACAATTAATGTAGTAACAATGCAATTACAAATTGGAGGCAGTAAAATTTTACTGTATTTTATTTTATTTTATTTAGCTGGCTATAGCAAGGATACTGACAGTAAAGTCAGTTATATATGCTCATTTTATTTTTCTAGATTTCTAATGCTGATTTTCAAACAAAAAATGTATCACAGTTTCCACAGAAATAATAAGCAGCACAACTGTTTTTAACATTCATAATAAGAATAAATGTTTCTTGAGCAGCAAGTCAGCATATTAGAATGATTACTGAAGAATATGTGACACTGAAAACTGGATTAATAGCTGCTTAAAATTGCCATCACAGGAATAATTTACATTTTAATACATATTTAAAGAAGAACTCTTATTTTGATAGCATGGGGTCTTAAAAAAAAACATATATTTATAAGAACGTTTTAGCTGACATTGATTTCTCAACTCTCCAAGTGCCAAAATCATGATGTTGATGTTGAATTGCTGACCTTGCTGTCTTGCCAAAATGAGGCCCTTTCCTCTTCACAGCTAAACAGCAGGTATTTACAGCATGACTTGGCAGAAATCAGGTCTGATCGCTGTTGTGAACAGCTTTCTCTCTGGCCATCCGGGGATTCCTTAAGCTCAAACAAAGAGTGTCAAATGTTGGTGCCATTACTGCCAAGCATAATGAAGCATGCATCTTTTCAGGAGGGGGGAAATGCTGAGTGACTGCGTGCAAGTAGGGCAGGTTGACGCCGTGTGGGCTTCAGACTGAGTGATGACTGCATAGCGTGATGGAGTAAGCCTTGGAAACAAAGCGAGCCGAGCTCTATTTATAATGCGTAATTGGTAATGTGATAAAGACAGGGTTTGAGTACAGGCTACCTCGGGTTTGCACTCATGCATTCTGGCCAAGAAGAGCATTTTTCACAAAGCGTTCATGGCTTGCTGAGTTCGTACAGCAGGTCCTGGCTCTGAGGTTGGGTGGCATGACGGTATAGACCGAGTAACAGCATAAATGTGTCAAAATGTAGAGATTCTGATAAACCTAAAAATCTGACACCAGTCAGAAAACTTCCAGTGTCAACAAATTTATTCATGACAATGGGGGCGGTTTCATCAGTGTTGATTCTTCAATAAATACATCATGGTCTCATGATCTCGTACCTCTGAGAGCGTTTACGCAAGACGCAAAATACTTACTGCCATGTACGTTTCGTGACATATTTGATGTAAAATGTCCACTGGGTAGCACTAAAAGAGTGTTTGGTTTTTTTCCCCCGGAACAGATGAACGTACATATGGTACGTTTAATGTGACGTTGGTTTTGTACGTGTCACCGCAGTTCTGATGTGAAATGTCCATTGAGTGGCGCTATAAGTCTAATGCTCTGTGACGTTTTAAAGTAACGTACCATCTGCACTACACCAAAACCTACCCGATAGTATGAACAAAAGCGAATGTGACATAAAAAAAAGCAATCGCAAGCATGCCATTTTAGCTTGTTTTTTGATCTTTCATCTTTCAACTCTTTCATCGTGAGTAATGTTTTTCACAGTATTCGTATCCAAGGATTCCGTATCCTAAGTCCAATTCTGTGCCGGCTGAGCTACCGAGCAAGCATGTTACATCCAGAAAGGGAAACATATGGAGCTGTAGTCATGACTGTGTACGAAAATGATTACAAGTGCTCGCTGTTTTACCGCCTCTAGTGTTCATTTCTGTTGGAAACTGCAGTGATATGTACTTATCGGTACATATTTCACATCTTGCAAAAAATTTCCCAGAGGTATGTTTTTGTCATGAGACCAGGTAGAATAAATGATATCCATTAGAATTTTAAATGTGGACAGTTAGAGAAATATTGGTTGTTTCTCATAGATTTACTTATCTGAATTCCATTAATTACTAGAAAGTAGACTTGAATGATGACAGTTCATCTGTGAAACACTGTTGTGATCAAACTGATGTGCGTTTCATTCATACTCAGTCAGAGAGTGATCTTGAGCTTCTGTGACCAACAAAGAAGAGAAATGTCATATTAGGACGCATGCCAGAAGAGCCAAAAACACTTTGACACACTGGTGTTTTGAGTGAATTTTGAGCAGAAGAAAGGGTTTTTATCTTTTATTGTTGTGTACATTCAATTTTTCACATGACAACTTAATTTTTCTTTAAAATATGTTATTTTTAAAATACACTGTAAAAAAAATAAAAATAAAAATAAAAGATTTTTCAAAGCTGTAAATAAAACAGATTACTGGATTAGATTTTTTACAAGAAAATACTATTTTAGTCTCTTTACTTCAAAATGTCACACTTAATTCAATGTGTCACTTGTAATTTGTAATTATTTTGAAATTCATATTTATTATAACATTAATTATTGATGTGTATGCATGTATGTATGTATGTGTGTGTGTGTGTGTGTGTGTGTGTGTATATATATATATATATATGAGAAATATCACGTGAGTAGAAGTGTGATATGGCTGTATATCGCACGGCTGTGATTCGGCCTTAGGTAATCACAGCCATACGATATACAGCCATATTGCATGTCTACGAGTGTGATATTGCGTTTATACAACAGTTGTGTAAATAAATTAGAAACAACAACAAAGTGTCTTTAAAAGCCCTCTTTTGTGCAGGACTTCTTCCTTCCGCCACAGATTTAAATCTAAAGTTGACCGTTTAACAGCTGAGCCCAAGCCTCCGTTACTAATTCCAAAACGTCACTTTAGAACTAGTAACGAAGGAACTTTGAGTTGCTTCATTGAAAACTTATTGTATTACTGCAGTAAAATCTTGTATTATGTAGAGTGAAGTAATATGAGAGAGAGATGGACTGAGCGACTGTGATTACCTGTATCTGATACAGCATCTCCTACAGACAATAAAACATAAGTCTGAATGTCCACTGAGGAAAGCGTTATCTTTGTTGTATCGCCAATATCCTTTCATCCATTAAGCTTGATTTGTGATAGCACTGCTCATTTGTTAGCCGCGTCGCTGTTGAAAGTAATAACAACTTCTGTTCACAAAAGCTTTATTTTTCAAAGTAAAAGTCTTTACTGCTTTGTTGACTCATAAAAACAGTCTCTTGTTGCCATCTAATGGCGGAACAATGTAACTAAAATCACCATCACGAACACGCACCATGCCTCGATACTAAACACTATTATTAAATACTATTATTACTTATATAAAATATTATTTATTGAATAATAATTTTTACAATAATACAAAAACAACAGCCATCATAAAAGTTGCTAGTCGATTCAGCCAACCGTACAAAGACAGCACGATATACAACATTGAACTTAAATAAACATGATAATATTTTGCCAAAACGATTTGCTCTGGAACAAATAATAGTTTAATGAGACCAAAGACTGGACGTTATATTTACCCAAAATTATTTATATATCGTGTTTAACCACTATAGAGACATCAGAGCCAGCAGTAAATTCCAGAAAATCTGGCCGCGGTCAGGCACTCTCTGTGGGTGTAATGAGTTCTGAACGGGCACTGAACCAATGGATCTCCTGTCTCCAAAAACGTCAAAGCAAATTTTGAAATAGACCTTATCTTTATTAACAAACCGCATATTTGAAGCCCAAGCAAGCACATTATTGCCTAAAAAACTCTTAAAACTGCATTCCGTGACACAAAACAGTATTATTTTTTTTAAATTATAGTGGATTTGGCCGTCCGCCATGACACTCGCTGTGAGAAATATGGCAACTTCGGCAAGCGGAGTGATACAAACGGTGAGGAGGACGAGGAGCTCTGTTGGATTCCAATATCGCATACCTATCAGCCAATCAGATTCGAGAACCAGAAAGAACTGTTATATATACATATATATATATATATATATATATATATACACACACACACACACACACACGATTTATATACATGGTTCTTCATCTTCCATAAACTCCAATTTGCCTTACAATAACATTACAAATCGACTACAATAACACAGGCTAATAGCCTCCCTACATTCACCCATACTGCAGAAGGGGTTGTGTGAGATTGTGGGGTAAGTGTGTGTGTGTGCGTGCGTGTGTGTGTTAGCCCCGGGGGTAAGTTCAGCAGGCAGCCTGTTAGTTCAGCTCAACCGGTGGACATGGCAACATGGGCAAAGTCGTGATGGTGATTATCAGTGTCCAAGGTCATGTGACCATGTGGGATTTGAATAGAGGTAGCGAAAAGAAAACTGACATTGATCACGCTGAAGGTGGCCCTCTTTTCACAGAGGGAGAAATCAACAGATGGATAAATGGATTGTGGAATCATTCGTCGCATGGCTTTTTGTGTGAGGTGCAAACTACAAAGTCATTAAGATCAGGCTACAGGCAAGACTCTCATAATGATGCTGCTTATGTACATTTTTGACACCAGCAATGTGAATAAATTTATACCGTGCCTTGCATTTCGAAATTTTATCCCATACAGCAAAAAAAAAAAAAAAAAAAAAAAAAAAATCATATATTTTCAGATACATTTACAAATATATTTCTACAAATAGTAAAAATAAATAAATGAATAAATAAATAAAAATAAAAACTTGTAAAATATGATTTTTGAAGGATCATGTGACACTGAAGACTGGAGTAATGGCTGCTGAAATTTCAGTTTGCCATCACATGAATAAATTACATTTTAAAATACAATACTAATAAAAAAAATAATGAATTAATTATTTAAAAAAAAGTGATTTTAAATTGTAATAATATTTCAGAATATTACTGTTTTATTGTATTTTTAAACAAATAAATGCTGAATATATCCTAGAACTTCTGCTGTCAACTTGTGATGAAGACCAAAGTTATGTCTCCTTTGAACTGTCCAAACGTTATATATTCCTTAGTGATCAGGTGGTGAAGAAAAGTGCTTCAGCGTGTGGTACTGGGTGACGGGGGCTGGGCTGCAATGATCTAAAGTGAGATGGAGAAACATGTCCTAGTCAGGTTGAAGGGTGAAGTGAATTGAGTGGGTGATGGGGGACTGGCATATTGGGTGGGGGGGCACTTTCTCCTCTAATGCCCCCCAGCATCTCAGCCATTAGTATTCCCTGGTGTGGCCAGAGTTCATACGGCTAATGGAGTCGCTACCTGGGGACATTAATTGTGCGTGACACCACTCGAGGGGCTTTTGTGCACTCGCTCTAATATCAGCACGCAGCCCCCCCGACAAAGCGCCGGGAAAGATTACAAACAAAGCCCAAATAACTGCCAACCTTACACTGCAGTTTGACAGAAGGGGGGCCTCAGGTTCACTCCTGACACCGATTGGCAAACCCCCGGGTGTGTAGCAACATCGGGTGACGGCAAATCTGTTTCCTCTGCTAGGAATAATAATAATAAAAACACGTAGTGAGGGAATGTGTCTTCATCAAGAAGAGGAGGCCAAGGGATGATGTAAAGGCAAGGTTGCAAATGTGGACTAATGCTTAAAAACAATGGCTTACAGCAACTCTAACAATATGTAATATGTTTCAAATAATCTTATTACCAAACACATACTTTTATAATACATTAACGTCCAAGTCTGAGTCCACTAGTGAAAGTGCTACTATTTTGCATTTTTATAACTTAGAGCATTTTTCTTTACAAATTATATAATCAACATCATTTGAGTGCATAGTTGAATTTGCTATGACTATTTTGCCTAAATTCCTAGCAACACTAGCAACATGAACTCCACAAATTTGTGTAAAGCCAGATAATCAGGTTTTCTAGTATGATTTTGTCACGGTGTGTCAGGCAGAAAAACGCAGGAGACTCAAGAATCTTCGGAATAAGGAATATTTAATAACAAAACTCAGGAAACGTGGAGAACACGCACACACACTAAACAACTGAGATCGGACACCAAATGAACGTAGGAGACAGGCTTATATAGGAGCACAATTGACAAGACTAAACTAACATAGCTGGAGACAGATCAACATAATCAGGACAGAAACAGGAAACTGACCAAATAAGGAAAACCAGGAAACAAAACGGGGACATACATGTGATAGATCGCCCCCCTCCCGGAAGGCGCGTGCCCTGCCCTGCCCTGCCCTCCAGGGCAGATCAGGAAGCCACGGCGGAGCCGGGAGCTCTTGGAGTTATGGCGGAGCAGGGAGTTCAGGAGGCCATGGCGGATCAGCCTTCGTGGCCTTGGCTTTGGCATTCGGCCCGGCCACCATGGCAATGGACATATGCCCCCCCCCAAAAAAAAATTTTCTTGGGGAGATTCAGGTCCTTCAATGCCTAAAGAGAGTCTGGAGGGAGCTCAGGAGGAGCGGGCTCAGGGGGACGCTCAGGAGGATCGGGCTCTGGAGGGCGCTCTGGAGGAGCGGGCACTGGAGGGCGCTCTGGAGGAGAGGGCACTGGAGGGTGCTCTGGAGGAGCGGAGCTGATGGCCACAGGAGACTCATGAGACAACGGAGGTTCAGGAGATGATGGGGAGCTAGACGGGACCAGCGGAGGCGAAGGAGACTCAGGAGACGAAGGAGAGCATCCTGGCGCGTACTCTGGGGAGAGGACAGGAGCCGAGAACTCCGGGGGTAGCGCCATATCCATGAGCTTGGAGTCGCATGCTGGAGCCGTCACTGAAGGGCTTGAGTGAGCCGCGAGCGACGGGCTTGACTTCCCCGCGAATGGCGGGCTGGACAGTGGAGCCACGGACGGTGGCGGGCTTGAGTCAGCGACGGCTGACAGGCTAGATTGGGGAATGGAGGATGGACTGGACGGCAGGCTTGACTTCCCTGCGGACAGCGGGCTTGACTGGGGAACGGCTGACGGGCTGGATGTCAGGCTGGTTCTGGATCGGGGCTGGACATTCTCCAGACACTGGAGGATCACTTCCCTCCAGCTCAGTCCAGTGGTGTCTGGGAGGTCCACGGGGCGATGGTAATTGGTCCCCGATCCAGCACAAGGAATTCAGTGTGGCATCGTCGAGCACCGTACACACGGAGGGCCCGCAGAACTCCCATGCATACTCCACCAGCAAGAGATCTCGGCGGGCCAGGCGGAGAACCGAGTGGCGATCTCCATAGTCTTTAAGGTCCGGTCTTCTGTCCTGTGTTAGGCAGGAAAACGCAGGAGACTCAAGAATCTTCGGAATAATGAATATTTAATAGCAAAACTCAGGAAACATGGAGAACACGCACACACAGTAAACATAACTGAGACCGGACACCAAATGAACGTAGGAGACAAGCTTATAAAGGAGAACAATTGACAAGACTAAATTAACACAGCTGGAGACAGATCAACATAATCAGGACAGAAACAGGAAACTGACCAAATAAGGAAAACCAGGAAACAAAACGGGAACATACATGTGACAGATTTAAGATGATCAAAAGAGCTTCTTGTACATCAGTGGAAGAACATCCAACCATCTGTAAATTACTCATTAAACATCTGGGGGCAATGAGATTTTTTAAAATCTTTTTTGAAAGAAGTCTCTTATGCTCACCAAGGCTGCATTTATTTGATCAAAAAGACAATAAAAACAGTAATATTGTGAAATATTATAACAATTTCAAATAATTGTTTTCTTTTTGAATAAACAGGTGCATCTCAATAAATTAGAATATCATGGAAAAGTTCATTTATTTCAGTAATTCAACTCAAATTGTGAAACTCGTGTATTAAATAAATTCAGTGCACACAGACTGAAGTAGTTTAAGTCTTTGGTTCTTTTAATTGTGATGATTTTGGCTCACATTTAACAAAAACCCATCAATTCACTATCTCAACAAATTAGAATATGGTGACATGCTAATCAACTCAAAACACCTGCAAAGGTTTCCTGAGCCTTCAAAATGGTCTCTCAGTTTGGTTCACTAGGCTACACAATCATGGGGAAGACTGCTGATCTGACAGTTGTCCAGAAGACAATCATTGACACCCTTCACAGGGAGGGTAAGCCACAAACATTTATTGCCAAAGAAGCTGGCTGTTCACAGAGTGCTGTATCCAAGCACTTTAACAGAAAGTTGAGTTGAAGGAACAAGTGTGGAAGAAAAAGATGCACAACCAACCGAGAGAACCGCAACCTTATGAGGATTGTCAAGCAAAATCGATTCAAGAATTTGGGTGAACTTCACAAGGAATGGACTGAGGCTGGGGTCAAGGCATCAAGAGCCGCCACATACAGACGTGTCAAGGAATTTGGCTACAGTTGTCGTATTCCTCTTGTTAAGCCACTCCTGAACCACAGACAATGTCAGAGGCATCTTACCTGGCCTAAGGAGAAGAAGAACTGGACTGTTGCCCAGTGGTCCAAAGTCCTCTTTTCAGATGAGAGCAAGTTTTGTATTTCATTTGGAAACCAAGGTCCTAGAGTCTGGAGGAAGGGTGGAGAAGCTCATAGCCCAAGTTGCTTGAAGTCCAGTATTAAGTTTCCACAGTCTGTGATGATTTGGGGTGCAATGTCATCTGCTGGTGTTGATCCATTGTGTTTTTTGAAAACCAAAGTCACTGCACCCATTTACCAAGAAATTTTGAACCACTTCATGCTTCCTTCTGCTGACCAGCTTTTTAAAGATGCTGATTTCATTTTCCAGCAGGATTTGGCACCTGCCCACACTGCCAAAAGCACCAAAAGTTGGTTAAATGACCATGGTGTTGGTGTGCTTGACTGGCCAGCAGACTCACCAGACCTGAACCCCATAGAGAATCTATGGGGTATTGTCAAGAGGAAAATGAGATACAAGAGACCAAAAAATGCAGATGAGCTGAAGGCCACTGTCAAAGAAACCTGGGCTTCCATACCACCTCAGCAGTGCCACAAACTGATCACCTCCATGCCACGCCGAACTGAGGCAGTAACTAAAGCAAAAGGAGCCCCTACCAAGTATTGAGTACATCTACAGTAAATGAACATACTTTCCAGAAGGCCAACAATTCACTAAAAATGTTTTTTTTTTTTTTTTTTATTATTATTTTTTTTTTTATTGGTCTTATGAAGTATTCTAATTTGTTGAGATAGTGAATTTGTGGGTTTTTGTTAAATGTGAGCCAAAATCATCACAATTAAAAGAACCAAAGACTTAAACTACTTCAGTCTGTGTGCATTGAATTTATTTAATACACGAGTTTCACAATTTGTTGAATTACTGAAATAAATGAACTTTTCCACGACATTCTAATTTATTGAGATGCACCTGTATTTTAAACTGTAATTTATTCCTGTGATGCAAAGTTGAATTTTCAGCAGCCATTACTCCAGTCTTCAATGTCATATGGTCCTTCAGAAATCATTCTAATATGCTGATTTGAAATATTTATTAATATTATCAATGTTGAACTAAGTTGTGCTGCTTAATATTTTTGTGGAAACTGTTCTACATTTATTTTCAGGATCATTTGATAGTTCAAAATAGCATTTATTTAAAAGAGAAATCTCTGGGAAGTTGTGGCCTAATGGTTAAAGAGAGTTGGACTCGTAACCTAAAGGTTGCGGGTTCGAGTCTCAGGCTGGCAGGAATTGTAGGTGGGGGGAGTGAGTGTACAGTGCTCTCTCCACCCTCAATACCATGACTGAGGTGCCCTTGAGCAAGGCACCGAACCCTCAACTGCTCCCCGGTTGCCCCAGCATAAATGGCTGCCCACTGCTCCGGATGTGTGTTCACGGTGTGTGTGTGTGCACTTTGGATGGGTTAATTGCAGAGCACAAATTCCGAGTATGGGTCACGTCACTTTCATCTTTTCTAACATTACAAATGTACCTACAAGCACTTTTTATTATACAAAATTTGATTTTATTTATTTATTTTTTAGTTATTCTATAGCATAACATTATTTTCTAAATCCTAAAAATATTTCCAGGTTTAAAAGGAAAAAAAAAAAAAAAATCCCTTTTTTATTTATCGGACCTCAGACTTTTGGGCCCCACTGAATATAACATGCAGTAAAAGTGTATATACTTGAAAAAAAGTGTATTAATTGAATCCCAGAATATATAGGAGTACACTGGGTGATACTAGGGAAAATGGTAATTTAATTTGTTGAGAATAACAAGTGATCTTGCAAAACCCACAGGACATGAAATTAATGCGCTTGGAAATTATCATATTTCTCATTACACTGTCACCCGCCAAGCTCGTGCAGCTACCTGGTCCAGAAAAAAAGACTGCTGAAATATGAGAAAGGAAGCTGTTAAATTGGAATGGATTATTGTATATTATTGCCATCTTTCCTCCCTACATCCTTTGCAATAACTGCTGCCTTTTGCCATCATCATCTACTCAACTGAAAATGTATGTTGTAATAAACTTCTGAGCAAAACAAATCCGACCGAAAAGTATAACAGTGTCTGACTATATATGTGTGTGTGTGTGTGTACACTCACTTGAGCTTATGCAAAGAGTCCCACTGACTTCATTGTGTGTGTAAGTTGAGGGATACATAAGAAGCTTTTGAATAGAATATTTAATTTCTCCACATAAAACTTCAGACTTCTTATTACGCGATTCCAATCTAACAATTTTAATAGGATCTTTGTCATCCAGGTTATTTGCCTTCATGGTCCCTGGCGTGATAGTAAATGCCAATCCGCTCATTCAAAGTTAGAAAATCATTACTGGCTTTTGTTACTGAATGTTCTAGCAAGCCACAATAAAGCCAGTCTCGTGTTAGGAGTGTCAAAACTATTCTCCAAAGATAATGTGAAAAATGGCTTCAAAAGAGCCACTCAGAGAGATAATATGATAATTTGATTTCCTTGATAAGCACCATGGAAAAAGCCTCGCTCTGGCCCTTTTTTTTTTTTTTAAAGAAGCAAAATCCATTACCTCTTCTTAATTCACCCTGGCATAAATTAAGTATTCTCACTGGCTATTAGCCTATCCATTAATACAGCCAGGGTCAAGACAATTGAAACCTAAAGTCAAGAAATATGGAGAAGTATTTCTCCAAAACGTTTCGTCTAATGGCTTCCAAGTGAGAGTCCAGGATCTTTTGCCATTAATTGTGAAATTATCTTTCTTTCCTTTTTCTTCTTATAAACAGGCAAGAGGAGATAAGAGGCACAGGGGCCGATAATCCTGTTGCGCGAAATTAATTTCCATTCCACTTGTTTCTTTATGTTTCAGGCAATTTCTGCTGGGCGATAGATTGTTTCTGGAGATACGGGCTGTGAGAGTGGAGATGGGGAAATTTCTGAAGGCAAGTGTAAAATTAGTTTGGTACCAAAACTGCATCAAACTCTGAATAATTATAGAGTAGTGGGGCCTTGGTTACATTTAAACTATTACAAAATTGCATTTCATTGTAATCAAAATGAATCCCCTTTGAGCTGAAAACAGTGTTCAATATATTCCTGGCAGTGGGAGAAATCTGATTAATCGGATCCATCATCTATTTACTGATGCAGGGGGAATGAAACTAGAAAGCTCCATTAAAAACAGCTACATTACGTTTTAATGATAATTCTCATTTTCTGTACCAAAACGTGCATTTGGAATAATCATCAGAGCACAAAAGGAATGATCATGTACTATTACTAAGGGATATTGTGTGGAGAGGTTGCTGTGAGATGAAGATTGTTCACAAATGAGAGCTCCCGAATGTCTGCACAACAAATGAGGATGCCCAGATAACTCGGACGTCCCCTGAAATTCTAATGGTCAGAGGTGAGGCTTTATGGATCTCGTTCTCCAAAACATCTAAGGAGCATAAATGTATATTAGAAAAGACTCTTAATGCATTCATTTTATACAATAATCTTTAAAGGAATAGTTCACTCAAAACTCATTTACTTACCCTCATGTAATTCCAAACCAATTTTCTTAGCATCATAGTATCATAAAAGTCTTCTGAAGCCATAGCTTTGTGTGATGAATAGGCCAAAATTTACGTTATTCACTGATAATTTTCCTCTTGACCGAACGGCTGTTGATGGATTATTGACTCAGATCTTAAGAAACAAATATGTCCAGTGAATAAGACTGAATCATTCAGACAGAGTTTCGAAAACTGGATCAACTGATTCACTGAAAAGATGTGACTCAAAACAATGATTCATTCATAGAATGAACATCACTACTTCTTTCATGAACTATCATGATATTGCCACTTAGAGCTGGTGCAAGTATATGCAGTTAATAATGTGGAAAAATTTTGGTTTGTTTCTCACAGCTATCGTATGGCTTCAAAAGACTTAATTTAGTTTATAATGCATTCACGACAAGGATGATAACTAACTATAAAGTCTTAATAATCATTCTAAATTCATGAGAATAGTGAAACAGAGAAATTATATTGTTGGAATCACTTTCAGAGCTGTACTTTCTGATGAACAATAAAAACATTGACAGCCAATCAGAATCCACCCAACTTTAAAGTTATCATATTTGCAGAATATCATACCTTAAACATATCTAGAACACATGCCTATAATAAACAATATTATCATCTGTTGGTGTATATGCTAATATAGTTTGCATTATAGATATTATTGGTGTGAACGGGCCTTTAATATAGCATCATAATAATTTAAAAGGTGATTTGAGTCATATAAACCATTTTTATAATTGTTTTACGGTGCTTTTGTGTCCTTTTTTAAGCATGAAAGCTATTTATTGTAATTGCATGGAAAAGAGCAGTCAGCACATTATTTAAAAATATCTCCTTTTGTCTTCTACAGAAGAGAGAACGTCATTCAGGTTTGGAATGATATGGGGGTGAGTAAATGATGACAGAGTTTTCATTTTTGGGTGAACTATCCCTATAACCCTTCAGTCAAGAACAACACTGACATTAACTGGGAACAATACTGCAGGGAGGAACAATATAATCACACACATAAACTAGTTGAGAGGAAATATTCCACAATATGAAACCAAAATGAGATTCAGACGATTTGGATGTATTGTGAAGAGAGAGTGAAAGGAAAATTAGCATCAGTGTTTCTCACGTTCTGCTCTTCGACTGCAGGTGAGCTCATCTATAACACATCAACATATCTCCCCCATACTGAAACCTCTAACATGGGACCTTAGCTTAGAGGAGATGAAATTAAGTGAAATAAAAATCATATTAAAAATTATTATCGCCTAACAGCCATTAGTCTAAAGTGTGCTGTCACCATTTGATGGATTTCTCACTTAGTTCAATGAATGTTCTAATGACATTGATAAAATCACTGCAAACCAAATACAGTTAACCCACTCATGGAGGGCCACACATTGTGTCAACACCATAGAGAGAAGCCCCGCTAAAGGAAATACAGATCATTTTTTGTCTTTGAAAACCTCACTATATTAGCCGTTCATCGCTTTAGTACCATCAGAGACAAGAAAATTAAAAATTAATGCTTAGAAACTGTAAATAAACAGTCTTAGGGTGACATTTACCTTTATATGGCAAATTCTGTGGGCGGTCATTTGCCATATAATGCAGTCATCTCAATAGGAATTTGTGCAATCTGGAATTTCAAGAAACATTTTGCCATGCAGATTTCACTTCGGATTCAAAATCGTTAAACTCTGAACACACAAACTTGCTGCATTTACCACTAAAAATCTTGTTAGTTTGGAAGTGACCTCTGAGTAAGCAATGCTTAATGATTCGCTACACTACTGATAATGAACAATTGACCTTATCTGCCCACTAAATTTTGTCTAAGTTTCACTAAAAACTACCCTTTAATCTCCGCTCAGCAGTGTAATGAGCTGGTGCGCCTGAATTTTTCCTCAGTATTCACTGACCACTTCACTATTTCATCTACCTCCGACTATTTTTCTACTTTGGGGAAAACACTTTCTATCACTGTCAGATAGAGCAGGGATAAAAACTCTCCAGCCCTGGATTAGCTGTCCACTTGCCTCCCTGCAGTCTCAGAACAATAAAACACAAGAGTGCACTTCCCTACATGGGTCCTCCACATTTACTTAGAGCAGCTGAGATACGGCCGCTCCAGGCCATTGTGTTTTGGATCTTTAAGCGTGAGTCGCGAAAGCATTTGAGAGCCTGATTTGAATATGAGTTCATTTTGATGAATCAGCTAATTGTTTTATTACCAATTCGAACTTGTGGGTGCTCGTTTAGAAAGTGACGAGTCAAAAAAAAATACAAAATAGAATCCTCAAAGAAATCTTCACATTACATTCTTCTCAGTGCTCGTTTATGGATTTCAGATTGTCTCACTGTGTCCCTTGCTGCAGCTGAGATGATCTGATTGTGAGGGAAAAACAGACATATAAACCTTTCAATCTGTTTAATTAAGACAGCTTAGCAGTGGCACTGGGTTGCTGAGTATTTATGCTAATTACGGTATTAATTATAGCATGAATTAAATGACATAATTGCCTTTCAAAACAATGACTCCGATAGCTTAGGTAAGGTAAAGGGTTAATTTACTATGGAACCAAGCATGCATTATTTACGCACCCTGATGAATAATACATTTAAGAAGTAGGCTTATAAATTTCCCAACACAAAGCTAAAGCAAAGCAGAGAGCCCAAGCCGAGGCTGATTTGAATATACGTCTCAGATGAATATTGCTTGAGTTATGGTTGTGGCAGAGTGGAGGTCCTCATTTCATTTCTGTAGCTGTGTAAAAAACACAGGAGAATTGAAACATTTCTCCCAGTACAAATGACCTCTTAATATCAGCCATAGGATTAAAGAGGGAGAAAGAAGAATGTTTCAAATGGGTCCATACTGTTTTAATGAAAAAGTGGCAAATGGATTGATAATATAGTTAACTATGCTGCATTAGGGCTAAAAATGTAAAAAACACTGCAGGTTACATCATTACGCCAGTAGGTGGCGACAAGTGACTGTACTTTATCAGTGAATCATTGACTCATTCATTAATAAGATTCGTTCAAAACACGGATTGATTCAGGAATGAAGTGGCTGCCTTTATGAGTTGAAATTTTAACTCAAACGAATCGTTCGCAAACACAGAATCATCCAGAAATTCCACTACCACGTGTTGCTCGGCGACGTGCAAGTTATGTTGTGGCTTGGTTTGTTTTCGTCAGCGCGGCAAAAGTGCAAAGTTACTCAATATTATTTTGATATTTTTCATATTGTGATTACCTGCAGTTACCTTATCTTGCAACACGGAAGTAGGCCTATGGTATTTTCTGTGAATGTGCGATACTTTGGATTCATTAATCGCTGTAGGTAAATAAGAAAAAGTGCAGTAAACGGTAAAACTAATTGCGCTACAAACCAGTGTGTTTATGATTATAATAGTAACTTAAAATTATAACAAAAATACCAGTTTTCAAAATCAAGAAGCATTACCAGATTGTTTTTGGAGCCTACAGCTAAAACTGGAAGCTGCTGAAACATAAAATGGTCGATATGACTATATGATAGGTGTGATGCCATAATATATTGTTATGTCATAATTTATAGTTATGGTAGCAAACAGCTCAACTAAACACTATTGTTGTTCCCAAATGAACACAAAACAGAACCTATTATTTGAGGTTATGAAATAGGCTGACTGGGCTAAAGAAAAAATAAAAATAAAAATCTGTAAACAAACAAAAGATCTGGTCATGCTTACTCTTAGTTCTTGAAAATAATAGCTTGTTTACACAGAGAGCTGTATTTTTTTATTGCTGTGCATATTTCTGTATCAAGCAGTCAATCTTGTCTGGCAGTGCACAGAAAAAAAAATATTAAGCAGCATATTGATGATCAGTTGGGGAGCTGTAGCTCTTCAAAGCATTGTTTCATTAAGAGTGAACGCTATTACTACTGTACATCAAACTGAGCATGTTGTAGGAAGATGACTGAATTAGTGAAAACTGGGGGGCATAAATAATAATATTCCTCTCTGGAAGTGTATGCATGTATATCCGAGAGGTGAAATGTAAAGAAGGACAGTAAAATAATGGATAAGTTTGGCATCCAAGAAGAAAAAGAGGAGAAATGTTCTAGAAAGTCTTGTAATCATCAGCCCTTTCACTAAAGCCCTACCGTGATTTGTGTTTTTAAAAAGAGACATGGCAATAGGCAGCAGTGAGGTGCCATTGCCGCCCAGGCACCCATGTGATGGCACAACACTTTCATTTCCCCCAGCCCAGACATCAGAAGGGGAGAAAAAAAAAATACATCTCAGTCTGACGAGTGACTAATCAAGGAGCTCGAAACAGTGCTGCAATAAATTACTCCGCTGTGAAATAAACCACACAAACAGACTGATGATAATAAATGTAAATTATTTCTCAGAAGAAATTTTCCCCGGTACATGAGTAATACCAACCATCAGGAAGGAGTCTTCCTTAACATTAATTACAGAAAATGACAAGTGAGCTGACAAGTAGGAAGGCTCATTATCTGCGAACATATTCACAACTTCGCAATTTGCCGCGAAGATGGACTCCAGCTAAATTAATCTCTTTTCTTTGCATGAGCCCCTTCTAATTTTCATGTTATTAACAGGTTTGCAGTATCACTCAGTGCTTGTCAGCCTAATCAGTTTTTTTCTTCCTCTTCGTCTTCCTCCACCGATGTTCGGGGGAACGCGCGGTGACGCTTTGAAAAGGATCAGGTCCCTTAATGTGTTCTCCATCACGTGTCCCCCACTCCACAAGGATGCTTTTAATAAGGTTCCTTAATCATTCCTCTTTTTGCTCAACTTTTGGCCCGGTTGGCGTCCATTATCACTGGCTTTTGTACCAGGTAGAGTCATTAAGGGGAAGGGAAGTTTTATCAAGCGAACGTAGGGGGCTTCGCCTTACTATAATGGAGAGATGGGCACGCCGGCATGAGGGAAATCTTGTTTTAGCCACCATGCTAAGCGTCTTGACTCCTGAGTTACACTGAAATGGAGCGTGAGGACAATGTTGAAAACCTTTTTGTGTTTGATTAAACTTAATGAGGCTGAAAGAGAAATCCATTTGGAAAAAAAAAAGCTAAATCATGTAGAGGTGGCGAATTGATTGTTCTGATTGGTATCACTTTTCTCTTTGAGTTATTTAAATGATGAGTGTACAGTCTTTATAGTTTCATAACAGTTCTCCTGAAGTTTAACATTCTCATTTATATGTTATTAAAAAGAGGCCCTGCAAATTATCCACCGTTTTCTGCATATTTGTTTCTGAAATATTTTCATAATGCTTTTAGAGCCTACTATCGGATCAGCCATGTCTAGATCCATTTGGGATGCATGATATATCAAGGATATTCTATTTTTGGCTGCATGTTTTTTTTTTCCCCCAAATAATAAATATATAACATTTTTTCTTAAAATTATTTTTTGTGTTTAAAAACTAGTGTAGAATTCAAAAAAATAAAATATTTATTTGTTGGTTACTGGCAGTGTTTTTATAATTATCAGAATTCCCTATCTAAAAGAGAAAACGTAGGAAGGGCAGAAATTCTATTATACTGCTTCACTGTAAAAAAAATATTTTTCAAAGGTGTAAATAAAACAAAGATTACTGGAGTACATTTTTACAAGAAAATACTATTTCCGTTTTTATACCTTGTAATTTTACAAATAATTACTAGCAGTTTTTCAGTGAAAATTGTTTCACTGCCATTTTTTTTTCAGTGTTGAAGTCTGATGAAGTAACATTTGCAGAGATAAACGGGTAAAACGTATTTGATTTTAATTACTTAATCTATAAATTAATTATTTCACTTGTATGTTTGTCTTTCTCTGTACTAGTAAATATCACACTTTATATCAAGATTGATGCGTCTAGACATTTGTAAATCTAAAAATTCAAATCTGTAAACTTGAATAATGACAACTGGAATGAATTAATTTAACATACAGTGCAGTAGTTGGAGGGTCATTCCATCAGAGCATTCCTGGGATAGAGTAAGACTGTAATCTTACTAAACTGTCAGTTATTGGCCAAACCCAACTACTTAGCATCTTGAGATTAATCTCCACCCTTAAGGGGCATTCACGCTGGCAATGAAAAAACAACCAAAAGTCATTTATTTTGAGACCATTGGCAATGCGACAAAGTTGAACAGAATTCATCTTTATGCAAATGTCCATCAACACCTTTGGCAACTTCTAATGGGAGCACAGACATTAGAGCACACGATACAGTTGGATACTGCAGTTGAGTAGGAACACCCGCTAGCAACCAGTACAGCGACTTGGCGACCCCAGCAATTTAATCACTGTCATTGCGAACACACCTTTAGTTTGTGGCCAGCATCCTTAAGCAACAGGATGCCACCACTCTAAACTAAACGAACCCTACTATAATCTGATAAATAATGGCAATGATTGATGAATTTGCCACACTATCATTGTGCTGTAGAATAGTACAGAAAATGCCAGTGGATATGTACAGAATGACAAGTAAATACTGAAACACTCTTTTTGCAAAAAAACAAAAAAAAACAAAAGATAAATATTAATACAATTTTTATGTATTATATAATTTAATAATATGATATTATTAAAAATATTTTTAAAAATGTTTACAAAAATAATAATACATTTCAAAATAACATCATCGCTAACAAATAAATTATTCCCTTCTCAGAATGGTCCAGCTTCTATGGGAAGAAATATTTTACAACTAATTTTATCATCATGTAAAGAAAGGCGATAAACAAAAGTCCTTTATTAACTCATAAATTTATGAGCTATGAAACATTTATATCAAGATGTAGCGTATTCAAGGACACATGACTGACTTCATCCACCTATATGCGGATTCATCGCCAGCTCGGAGGCTGTCCATGTATCCATCTTCCCAGCCTTCCCATTTTCCAAAGCATCCCTATAACTCTTCCATCCTCCATTTGCTTGTGCCTGGTCTCAGACAAATGCAATTGTAAGCGATGTTGTGAGTTTTGTTTTGCTGGAATTAATCAATCACGGCGGGAGTATGAAGTATCTGCACGTCTGAAATGTAATCCGCGCATTTGCCTGTATATCAAGACCCTGTTTAATTCACAGGTAGCCTCATGATAGCTGATGCAGAAACGCAATATGTCATGCAAAATTAGTTCAGAGAGAATAAGTTTCAGGAGGGAATGCACAAGAAAAAAAAGAAAAAGATGACAAGAGGGAGGTGGTACCAGCTACAGAGGTTTTATCTGCACCCCTCTTCCACCCTCCCCTTAATTATATTTCACACACTGTAGTGCCACAATAGCCCTGTGTAACCTTTGGAGGCTGTGCCTTTTTAATAATGCAAAGTATACATTTTCATATCTGTTTTTTTTTTTTTTCCAGCACTCCCCATTTATTAATTTGCTGAACATAATAAAACAAAAGGAGGGAAGTAATGAGCTTCTTTGCTGAGGCAGGCAGAACACAATGCAAGCCGGTCTGCGTTCAGAGAATGAAAACACAGTCTAGTAAACCGTCTTAAAACAGAACGTCTCACCAGGGACGGGGGATGAATTTGTACATGAAATAGCGTGACTGTGAACTTAACCCTCATATAGTCTTTCTGGGGTTTCAAGACTCCCAGACCATCTTGAAACATTAAAGTATTGATACTCTATAACTTGTGTATGTTTATTACGTTTATACTTTCACTCAGACCTCCCTTTTTTAATCAAGAAGTTTTGTTCTATATATAAATTAAGTTTTGTGTTATTTACAAATATGTTCTCACAGCTCCAAGCTTCTCAATAGGCTTTGATTGATTCAGAGTTTAAGTGTTGCCCATGAGCTCTGTGCTACCTTTCACTGGGATGCAG
>CM077249.1:19269293-19281793 GCA_039654775.1 Spinibarbus caldwelli | reverse complement strand
CAGAATGGACACTGATAAATTGACCTAACTGAGATACTATCACTTAAATGACTTAAAAACAACTAGCAGCAAATATGCAGAGGATGCAAACAAAAAATGGATGCAAAACAACTCATAGATTTAAAGCCACAACACAAACCTGGGCAAAACAAAACTTAAAGGGGACCTATTATGCCCCTTTTTACAAGATGTAAAATAAGTCTCTGATGTCCCCAGAGCGTATATGTAAAGTTTTAGCTCAGAATACCCCACAGATAAATTTTTAGAGCTTGTTAAAATTGCCACTTTTAGGTATGAGGCATTGATTTTGAGTATGTTGCTTTAAATGCAAATGAGCTGTTGCTCCTGGAGAAGAGGGCGGAGCTTCAAGAGCTCAAGCTCCAGCATTAGCAGTGCTAGCCTTTGCAAATAAACATTCCACTATTAGTACAAGCCTGTTATCTTTACAGAAAACGTACTCTGTTTCAAAGTCTGTCATCTGATTATACTGTGCATAATAAATTTGCGTTTATGAATTACACAGACGGGGAGCACGGCGGGATAAAAATAACAACATAGCTGGTCTCATGCTATCACAAACTTTATAAGTCCCACTTCTGATTTTGAGCTTGACAACTTCAAGTGATCGACTCACATTGCTTTCATATGCAACTTTTCACTACCACATTCTTATTTAAGATCTTTCTGATAGCACTTGAAGGCAGCATCAGTGAAAACAGGCAGAGACAATGATAGCTTTAGCAATTAGCCTTACAGAGTGCCAAACAGCTCTTTCAGAAAGGCAATTTGGAAAACAAACGCGTGATACTTACTTTGTCTGGAGCTGACGTTCACGCACGAAGTGTTGGTATTGATTCCTAAACATTTAGGGGACGTTACCTATTTTTTTCTGGGATATTTCCTTCGAAAATAAAATTTAACCACAGTGTCCTTGGCTCAGTTGGGGGGAGATTATGGCAACTCCTATGTTCATTAGTGCATCCCAAAATACAATACTTGTAATGCCTTTTTGGCGCTGACATTGTATATATCTCCAGTAATGGTGGACCGCAACTTGTCACTCAGGGCTGTGTTTATGCTAATAAGGCAGAGAGCGTCACAAATGGGCGGGACTTTTTCCCCTCGGTGACGTGAATAGAGCTGAAACAGCTTGTTCATGATCTACTGTTTTTATAAAAAAAATTAGTTGGTGGATTTTTAACATTATAGGCTGGTTGTTTTCATACACTGCAGCCACACAACTGTGTTCAAACACCTTATAAAAGTGATTTTTGTATAATAGGTCCCCTTTAAACAGTAACAACAGGACATACCTGTGAATTAGCAGTCAGATGCATGATGGTTACTAATTCCAGGAGTGTTCTCAAACTCCACTATAAACAGGTAAAATGAAATTACCAATCAACAGGCCAGAAACTAACCAAATATTAACAGCACATACCCGACCTGGGGTGCGTTTCCCAAAAACAACTATGGTCGCAAGTTCTGTCATTACCAATAGAGTTCAATGGAACTAACGACCATAGTTAGCTAACGATGCTTTTGGGAAACGCACCCCTGGTTAACAGTTGTATGATTGATGCCACAAAGAGCTCTGTTTCTAATCACTGGTACAGGGAGATGACTATTTTGTCATAGCAAATGTTTAACCATTGACTAATTATTTTTTTATAAATCTGAAATGGTTTTGTATTTTTCCCTGACTGTTGCCTTTAACGTCATAAGTCAGGCTAGCCGCTAGTGAAGGGTATTAGACTGTGCTTTCTTGGTGCCTTCAGCCAGTCACAGCTATCATGGTATAATTTTCCTGTGACTCCATAGTAATTATACAACATTCAAGTCCTCCTGTGAAGTACATTTTAGTTTGGAGATTGTAACATAGTGTGCGTTCAAATGTTCAAATGATTGTGCTCGGAGTAAAATGTTTTTTAAATTTTTTAAACTGCTGGGCAACTTAATTTTCTCTCTCTCTCTCTCTCTCTTTAATTTTCTGACAAGGTCAGGAAGCTTTTTCGCATTAACAGAACATAATGAATTGAATTAAAATTAACTTAGGTGGTGTTTAACTGATACTTTGGCTGTGTGTTGTATTATTGTTATGCTGCAACAGAGGATGATGGTTTGGTCGCATAAGTCTGCTTTCTCATAAACCACCTAAATGACTACGGTTTTGGTTGGCCTTTTTATTGTTCTTTATTTACAGTCTAGAAAAAGTGTAGAAATACAGTCAACTTACAATTATGATGTTATTTTTTTTTATTATGCTATGATAATTTGCTTTCATAATCATTTTTTTTAACGGACAAACCAACATTTGTCATGATGGACAATATAATTTGCATTAAAAAAATTCCTAGATACCACCATGGTATAGTACCATTTAAAAAGACTGGGGTTAGTACAGTATTTTTTTTAATAAATTAATACTTTTATTCAGGATGCATTAAATTTATCATGGTTTCTGCAAAAATATTAAGTAGCACAACTATTTTCAACATTTAAAATATTCAAATATATTACATATATGACATATTTTAATATAAAATGTATTACAATTAAACAGTCATTATTTACTGTGTTTTTTTAATCAAATAAATGTTGTTTTGGTGAGCATAAGAGACTTCTTTCAAAAACATTAAAAAAAATCTTACAGACCTCACTTTTGAACAGTATTGTATATATTTTCAGCTGTTCCACAGGAAGGAGGTACAACCTCTTGTTTTCAAAAGAATGTTTCATTTGCAACAGCAGAGACGTTCAGGCTAATTGTCCATGTGTCGTGGTGAGACAGGCTCCCCAGGAGTGACAAACACACCTCTCCTGCGTTCCCTTAATTGCCATCATAGATATGAGACATGAAGGAAGAAAATGGCTGAAAACACTGAGGAGATCAATAGGACACAATGCACCACACTTCCATATGTTTTGTTTAGGAAACATACGAATCCTATTGTGCACAATTCAGAATGAAATGAACCACCCCACCACCAAAAAAAAAAAAAAAAAAAAGCCGAAAGCCACAAGAAAGCTCAAGAAAAACGAGCATTCGTAGGTCGTTAAACACCTCACACCACCACTCTCACACCCTCTGTGTAACCAAAAAGCTATTGATAGCAATGGAACAAAACGCGTTTCAATGTGACAATTGATTGCTTTTTGAGGCAGCTGCTGGTTGATTTCATAATTGGTATAATTTTTCACAAGTACATGAATGTCATGCAGAAGAAAGCCCCAGAATCGTGGTCCTAATGCAGTGCCCTTTAGTTCAACCTAAAGATCAATAATGTATTAAAACCAAGTGCGTATTAAAATAATAGAGGACTATTGCCAGGCTTCAGACAAGAAAAATATGGAAGAGAAATGAGTTAACAAAAAGCCTGAGATGGAAGTCAAGCTCTGCGTGCTGAGGAAAAGAAATAAACAGTGTGCTTTTCGTTTAAAATCGAAACCGTGAAAGCTACAGAAATTATTGGTATGGCAAACCAGATAATGAAACAGGGTAAGGGGATTTTTGGAAGTAAATACATTTTTTATTCAGAGTAATGAAAGCTAAGTGTTAGCATTTTCTTGCTAACACTTAGCATGCCTGTTAGCATTGTTTGAGAGGGATTATGGTGAGGCGGCTTTATTGTATTTCACAATATTAGATTGTAATAGGCCTGATAAGCAGTAGCTAGAGAATAAAACTCAAGAATCACAAAGAAAAGAGTCTGTAGCTAAGCGTTTTGATGACAGTGTTGTGATGGTTTTGTTGCAAGGCTACTTCATGCTCCCTACCTCTTGACAGGCAACTGTATGTGACAGAGAATCTGAGGCAGCGAAAACCAAACCTGTGACTAAGTACCTGAGCGACATCCTGTTGTTTCGACTCAAGGCAATAAGCACACTTGACGCAGACATGACAAGCTAACATCAGCCAACTTCAGGACGAATCATCACACCGGACTCTTGGGAAGTGGACGGGATTTGATGCTGCTGCTGCAGCTGTTTGTGTGTGTCTTGGAAAACAATGTGAATGACGCTGGAAACTACAAGAAAAAAAAACCCCACTCGAACCTCACCACCGACACTTTTCAATATCCCCTATCTCTTCCTCTCCTGGTTTTTCAGTATCCCAATGCTTTGATGTGCTCCTGTGTCTTTTCAATAGACAGCTCTGCATTTGATCATAGTTTGATAACCTGACACATCTGATTCATTTTATTAAAGCGATACAATTCTTCTGAAAGGTCTTCAAAATCTCTCGACATCCAGCGTCGGTGAGGGAGAATGATACGCACAATGCTACGTTCTAAGTTAAGCATATAAAAAAAGAAAAGAAACATCCTGCCAAGTGCCTCACAAGTGAAATTAATTTGTAAAGTTTCTTCACAGAGCCCTGAGACAGATGATTCCTTTTGAAAGTCATTATATTCCTGTGCTGTCTGGAGATTTTGTCAAAGAGAAAAGAAAATGGCATGATTTTTAAGCTTTTTTTATCTTTTCCTTTTCTTTCGTCTTACTTGTAGACATGTGCCTTTTTTGTCTGCGTTTCACATGAAATGTAGCAAAAGTAAACAAATGATATTGTTTTAGCTCACAGCAGACAAAGACAAAATTCGTTAAATTTGATTATGAAAAATGGGAGTTCATTTAAGCTGCTCTTTATTATTTTTCAAGTCATGCTGTGATATTTCCTCGTGTTCTGTAAATACATTAACTAAAAAGGCACTCGAGTGCTTTAAAGCAGCATTTAGCAAATCATACTGCATAATATGACAGACATCTTTCTATTTTTACTACACACACACACACACACACACACACACACACACACACACACACAATTAAAAATAAAATAAAATAAAGATTAAATTAGACAAAATCATGATGCACAATATGACAGACTTCTTTCTTATTTTTGCTTGTAATGCTTTAGATTTTATTTATTAAAAGACCTTCACCTCTGTATTTCACACATGCACACACACAAATTACGTAAATAATTTAAGATAAAATGTTGGTCGCTCTCATTGGCACGACTTTGTGATAATAGCAATTATGATAACATTTTTTTAAAATGTAAAACTGTATAATGTTGGAATTTAATATTTTATGTATGTGCTATATATATATTATAGTATTAAAATGTATTATAAATGTATTATAATTTATATTATTATGCAATATCTTACAGCAAAATTACCTGTAATTTTTAAAATACCAGTAAACTTTTAAAAGTATTTATTTATTTATTTATTTTATCATATGTGGTGGTATTTTTACATGCTTTTTCTGTTAAAAATGCAAAAAAAAAAAAAAAGCAAAAAAAATGCAAAAAAAAAAAAACTTTAGTGCTGATCACCAGTGTCACAGTCATGTCTGTAGTGTCTTGTGTGTTTCCCCCTCCATGCCTTTATTTGGTCCTTCCTGTTCCTGTCCTCCTCAAGTTTGATTGTTTATGACTTCATTCAGCTGTGTGTGTTTAATTATCTTGTGTATATTAGTTCCTGCCTGTTCAGTTAGTTTTCGTCTGGTCTACTCGTTACTCCCGGTGTTCCTGTGTGTCCTTGCCTTGCCTTGTCCTGTCTGAGTTGGATTTTATTAAAGACTGTATTTTGAGTTATCTTCGTCTCCTCGCCTCCCTCGTGTGTGTGCACCGTGACAATCAGAGACTCAGATACATATTGCATTCAGTCTTTTTCTGAAGCAGCATTTCCATTGTTCACTACTTTAAATATAATTCCCAAACTGCACATGATATCATACATATTTGATCACTTTCATAGCAACCAGCGTTAATGCCAGACTGTTTCAGTCATGACCTCAGATGCTCCTCCGCATAACTGCTAATATATTAAATTTTATCTGCAGATTGATAGCCCCAGAACTGACGCAAACACGTGGAATTACTAAGCATATTTTGGCTTCTGCTCTTTCATGGCTGCCAGATCATGAATATATATAGCATTATCAAGATCGGCTGGCATTTGGAGCAAATGCGTTTAACTCTGCCTCCCCTGGCATACATACTGCTGTTCCAAAACACCAGAGGAAGGGGTTTTGGACACAGAGTGGTGTGTATCTTCAAGCTTTAGGGGAGACATGTGTGCAAAAACAGGCAAAATGTCAACCCAGAGGTCATGGAGAAAAATCTCTCTCTCTTTCTCGCTTTCCCTCTATCTCTGTGGCACGTGACTTGATGGGAGCCAGTGTGATAGCATAGGCTTGACCAGTTGGGTGCTGTCTTCATACTCATTACCAGATGCAAATGAAAGGGGTATACATGTTTAATATTTAGTGGCAGCAGAAATGTCAGGGCCGGCACGAGATGGAATTAAACAGCACTGTCAGCGCAAGTGAACTCAGGGCTTTCTCAGCTATTTCACTTCATATTGAGTTACTGTCACAATTTATTTCACAGGCAAAGCTCATGCGCGTGCAAAAAATGCCCTGTGATGCCTTAAGGAAGCGAGGAAATGCGGTATGCAAAGTGTTTGTGTGTGTGTGTTGGAATCTCTTTTTCAAAGAAAGCTTCAATATAAATAATCCCTCTGCTCAATGAAGCTTAACAAATGTGTCATCTTTTTCACAATAGCCGGGCAATTGCACAAGCACCAGTGCTGTAATTTAAGTCCGGTGGGTTTTCGCACAACGACCAATCCCACCACACTGGTAAGCGTTAATTTCCCAGGGTGCCCAATAAGAAGCAGGATATCCAAAGTACCTTTAAATGTGATTATATTCAAAGAAACAGCACCGTCTCGCCCCTCCGTGAAAATCTCAGCATGATTTTCAATGTCTACCCAACAGCGGTACTTCTTAACCCTTGGTCCTGAGAAAAAGGGGGAAAAAACAGTTCGTGGAAGAAGGCTTTGTGTGAGGAGAGCCTCCACAAGTGCTTATTTTAATCAGCTAGACTGGAACCTATAGGGACTTAATTAAAGCACTGTTCTGGAGAGCATTAGTTAGGCAGGCAGTATCTTCACACCAGAACACATCTCTCCCTGATGTTTTTATCTGTGCCAGTAGGGTCGCTGAGATTATAATATTATAACATTATCTATTCAAATTGTGTGCCTGCTTTTTTGACACCTCAGCCCTGTTATTTACACACAAGGTCTTTGCTGTATAAATATTCAGCTGGGCTTATTCACTGAATTGTGGACTGTTTCAGACAAATTTATTCAGTGCTTCAGCTGTGATGAGTGCTTGGACTGGCAGTAGATGTTTTGGTTGAAAATACAATGTTTGTTGGATACGTCTATGCATGATTAATGAAAAACAGGGATTCTGTCCAAAACTGAATTGAGAATGTTTTTTTTTTTTTTAATTAATTAATTCTTAATTTTAAAATTAAATAAGAAGTTTGAAGGTAGGAAGGACGTAGAATTTGCAGTTCAAATTTAAATGTAAGAAAGCTAAATAAAAAATGTATTGAAATTCAAAGAAATTCATAAGACTCCATATTTAGAAAAGTAGCTTGCCAAAATATATTTGATGGCTTGCCATTTTTTAAGACATTTTTTTTTTTAAATGTGAAAGTTTTTTATTTGCATTTTTGACAATTTTCGTTGTCTAAACGATCCCTGTTTACACAGATCCACGAAAACAAATAAAGCGCTTTATTATGAAAACACTGTTTTATGCATGTCAAGAAACACTACGCAACTACACACACATATGCCTATAGACCGAACACAAAATACGCATGTGCATGATGGTTTCGCCATTTTCACAAATTTGCATTTTTGTGTTTCACACAGAGACTAACAGTATTGTTTTTAAAAATGTGCACTTTGAAACCGGTTTCAAAAATTTGCATTTTCAAGCCCCCAAAATGCTGTTTTTGCGTAAATGAACAGCCAAAATGCATAAAAAGGCTTCTGTTTTTAGTTGAAAACGATGCTGTGTGAATGTAGCCTCAGTCCAGTTCAACACATTCACTCAGAAATTGAAAGAAAGATAATTCTTTCTGAATTTTGAACTTTGAATTCAGAACTTTGCCCAAATTTGCTAAATTCAATGAAGTACTTTGTTCTTGACAGTTGATGAAGTGCATTCTTTAGGTGTAAATTTGTTGCATTGACCTTTGACCTGTATGTTATTTGCCCTAAAACCTAAACAATTAGAATTAACCAATTAGAACAATTAAAATTTGTTCATTAATACTGCATTTTTGAACTTCCTACTTGTTTGCTTTTTGCATATCACTGTATCTAGTAGAGAAATACACATATTCAAATGCAGGACTGGATTCTTTTGAACAGTCCTTTACAAATAAACTATAATGGCCGATGTAGGTTTGTGAATTAATATTCACTACTAATACTAACACACAATATTGACAGTGACACAAGATAAAGACTATTACACATCGGGTCTTGTGCATGTAAATGAAAGTTTTCTCACTCCTAATTCAAAGTGCAATATTGTAAAAGACTATTGAGAAGTGTGAAAGGTTGCCGCATGGAGGAAACAAGCAGCTCCCTTCAGCCCGAGACGAAGAGGGAGGGAGAGGGGAGCGAGAGAGAGGCATTTTATTATTCCAAGGTGAAAGCTTTAAAACAGCATTCTAAATGTTACCCTGCTGTTCAAGATCATGAAAACCTTTAATTTCATGCAAATGAACAGCACGGAGCATGGAGCTTAATGTAAACGAATGCTCCTTTTGTACTAGTGTAGGTGCTGGGGGGCGGGAGATCAGAGAGAAAGAGAAATAGAGAGGCACGGAGAGAGTGAGACGCAGGCCAGGAATAAAATTCCCAAGGATTCTTTAATTGCTGTCTGAAATTATGTAAATCCCTGCAGAAGGCTGTGTGCAATTATCCTGCTCCTGTGGCTGCCAGCTTCACTAATGTCTAACAAAATATCTGAGCTTGACATTTAGACGCGCTAATGCAAATGAGAATTCATTTTTCCTCCAAGACAAAGGGCAATCCAAAGATCACATCATTTTGATAAAATAAAGGTCCAAAACTGGGTTTTCTATCACAGACCTTGTACAGAAGGTGAAGCGAAGATGACTTTTCGAGATAGATTATGAATTTGGAAATACTGTGAAGTGTTATTGGGGTATTATATCATACATTAAAGGTCAATGAGTTTAAAATCAAAAACTTGTAGGGTTACGTCCCTTTTAAACTGCCGGTGAAGGTTGTGCATCTTGCCAACAGAGGACACCTAAGTGAGTTTGTCTTTAAAAAGTGATTCACACTGTAAACCACCTTTTGCTCGTGCCCTGCAAATTCTGGTTGCTATGTGTTTTCGGAGGGCTTCCTCTCCATTAATCTCTTTGGGTTACAGAGATGGATGCTCGTGCAGGTGTAGGGGCCCGGCTGTGCTCCCTAGTGAGCAGCTCAGTGCATGTGTCCCCACTGTGGGGGCCACACCTCCCATCTTTACCAGGCCAAACAGGAGCACCATCCGTCTCTACCTGCACTTTCCCGCCAGGCCCTGGGGACCTGCGCGCAGACTAGGGAGGGAAACAGGAAGAATCAGCACCCTCCAAGGAAGAGCTTAGATCTCAGTATGTTAAATATGTTAAACAGTATGCGTAAAGGAAGAGATGGGAATTCTAACCCCATTTTCTTTTGTTTTAAATTAGAAAACAGGGACACATATAGAAATGCAAACATTTAGGGAAGACTGAAATATTTTTAGACACTAAATGTGATGCTTTGGGCTTTCAACTGTGTAGTGACATTAGCTAGACAGATTTTAGCTGTGGACAAGTAAATATTTGGAGGCAAACGTGTGGCTGGCTGTTTAGACTTAGCCGAATGTGAATCACAGTTTTACACTTTTTAGTGACACTTTTTTCTTCATTAGTAACATTCAGGGTTGTTATAATAACTAAAAGTAAAACCATAAAACAAAACTTGTATTCTTTTAAATATTGTTACATAAAATTATTTGAAAAAATAATATATAAAACTAAAAAAAAAAAAATAGATAGATAGATAAATAGAAAGAAATAAAGAAAGAAAGAAAGAAAGAAAGAAAGAGCAAACCTTTACTTGGCACACCAAAATAACTAAACCTTAAAACTGAATAAAAAAATTTATTAAAAAAATTATATAGACATATTCCCCCAACCCACCCCCCCCCCCCCCCAAAAAAAAAATAAAAAGACACACATAAAAATAAAATAAAATTACATAAACTTTCACTTAAATGAAAATAGAAAATATAAAAAAAGAAGTCAAAATATTATTAAAACTATTAGTGTCTATTAAAATAATAAAAAAAAAAAACTTTTTTTCCCCCCTATAGAAAAATATTCAGAAATGTGACATTTATTGATTTTATTTACCACACATAGTCCAGTGAAAAACAGCCCTTTTGAAACGTCCCCCCATCACCTCTGGACCTTCCAGCTCCTTACTGTGCTGTAGTGCAGCACAGAACATGAACGAAAAGAGAGTTTAGTTGTAGGGGTAATGCAGGGTCGTAATGGGGTAATCAATCATCATTTTTGGGAGGAGGTAGAGGCAGGGTTATACTCAATAATGTCAGAGCAACTTTCCTCTCCTCTCTCTCTGTGTTCAGTGGGAGAGTAAGCAGCAAATAGGCCACACTGTCCCACTCTCTGACTGCTTAAGTACTCACACCTTGACACTCACAGAACAGGGGGTATCCCATGAGGCACCTGTGCAAGGGTGACTTCTGTGCACACAACCACTGAATGGATATGACACAGTTTAAGAGAACGGTGATCACACTGGAATATTAATACAATGAAATTATTAAAGTTGGCATTAAATGAAAATTCACCCTGTCTATTTTCTAAATGCATGTTATAGATCGTATTCATAGATCATAGTGTGAACATTTTATCCATGCATTTTTTAAATGTATTTTTTAAATGTTTTGACCTCATATTCTTTAATGAAAATATAATTGATATTTCTGGTAAAAATTACAGACTTCTCTCTGGTTGCATATCCACTTCTTGGATGTACATCACAATATGGAAGAAAAGATCTGTCACTGCTTTCTTTTCGTGGTGACTTTAGTTTAAATATATAAATTATTTATTGCTCAAGTCTATATTTTATCAACATTATAAACACTTTTAGAAACTCTTATGCTGACCAAGGCTTTATTTTATCAAAAATACAGCAAAATAAATAAATAATAATAATAATAATAATAATAATAATAATAAACAAAATAATCCATAAAATAATGTGATATATTATTACTACTTAAAATAACTGTTTTAAATTATAATATATTTTAATATGTAATTTATTTCAGTGCAAAGCTGAATTTTCAACAGCCATTACTTCAGTTTTTGGTGTCTAATGATCCTTCAGAAATCATTCTAATATGCTGATTTGCTGCTGAAGAAACATTTCTTTTTATTGAAAAAATAAAAAAATAAAATAAAATAAAAACAAAAATAAAATAAAATAAAATAAAATAAAATAAAATAAAATAAAATAAAATGAAAAATTTAAAAAAGTAAGATTCTTTGATTAACAGAATATTTAAAAAATATATATATTTGAAATTGTTCTTAGAAATTGTTCTTAATGTTATGTCTTTACTGTCACTTTTGATCAATTTAATGTTTCCTTGCTAGATAAAAGCATTAATTTCTTATATATATATATATATATATATATATATATATATATATAGTTTTTTTTTTGCAAATTAAATAAACAAATTACTAACAATATAATAATTATACTGTATATATTATATATACAATATAATAATTACATATTACAATATAACAATTATAATATAATTGTTATATTGTTTATAATTATATAATTATAAACAATATAACAATATATTATAATGTTTATTTTAAGAAATAAAATAAACATTATTAGGCCTATATTATAAAATGAATAACAGATCATGGTGACTTATTCATTTAACTTGTTAAGGGTTATCATAAAGTTTTTATTTTTTATTTTTTTGCCAACACTTTGACTAAATATTTTCATTGCTATAATAAATCATAGCGTAAAAAATACAACACCCCATAAAGCATCAGCTATCATGACTTATAAAATTCATTGTAGTAGTGTGTGCAGCAGAGTACCGCCCACTCACAAGAGTCTCCACTCATCCTGTCATTTAGCCTCCTCTGAGCACCATTCACTCAAAGGTCAACAAACGCCCTGTGACAGCACGCAGGCCCGTCCCTTCTTCCCCCAGCAGCTCAGCCATTGGTCCTGCTCTCTGTTAGATCACACGCGTGTGTCATCTGCCCTGCCTCCAGAGAGACTTCACTTAACAAGGCCGTAAAAGCGCGGCTCACAGCATTAGATGATTGTACTTGCGGAGGGTATTGTGTCTGGGCTAGTTTCTGTCAAAGCGTGATGTCCTCGCTTTTGACGTTTTGGCTCCGTATGCCAAAATGTGCGTAGCAGAATGATATGGATGGGTGCCACAGGAAGTGAGGGACGGTGAGAGAGAGAGCATGAGTGAGACTGTGTTTATGTTTTGCTGAGTTTCTCAAATCAAGTGTCTTAAATCAAGTGTCTGAAGAATGGATT